>PVKU01004551.1:0-114304 GCA_004027475.1 Anoura caudifer
ACACCTTTACCTCCCTGCCCCATCCTCCTCCATCTCAATGCCATCCTTCCTTTAAGGCAGGTCCCCCCCATCTGTTTGTCCTCCCCTGATGCACCAGGTGGAAGTTCTCCACTTCCAGACTTTGGTGGTCCTTTACTTGATGTGAAGCAAACACAAGAGAAAACCTACATTATTGAATGAATGCTACTGACCTCTGCTCTGCTGCCAAGCCTGGAAACTAACCATAACTAAAATCATCCACCAGCATAAGGAAAATTACCTTGGACCTCCCCACATAAGCTCCATGGTCGGAGCCTTGGGTTTTCCTGGGAGTTTCTGGGGGGCTTACAGCTGAGGGATGGAGAAAGAATCTTGATTTGCTTCTTGGCTATCGTGGAAACTGGTGTTCCTTTAAGTGTCTTTCATGTGCAAGGAGTGGTCATTCTCACCCTCACTGCTCTCAGGCTCTGACACTGGGGTCCCCAGCTCCAAGGTTTGGTCCCTATGCTGCTAAGACCCTGAATAACAGGTGCTGGCTGAAAATTTTCCCTGGTGGGGCTGCTTGGGGGAGGGTGATTCCCCCACTGAGGTGGTTTTCTCAGGAGGCCTGGATGCCCCAGGCCTGGGCCAGGTCACCCTCACCACACACATAGTGTAGCTTAAAAAAGTACTAAAGGTCAAGTATTTCATCACACCCCTCCCTGAAGTTAATATCACGTGTTTTTCTGTACTCCCAAGTACATTGTGAGAAGGCTCTGTACCAGAAAAGTCAGTTTCTTTGAGTTTTTGTTTGTTTCTTTCTTTGTTTGGTCACTCGTTTTGCAAACATTCAGCTCACCTCATGCTTAGTGCACACCAGGATTCCTCTCCTACAGCTGAGAGTCCCTGGATCGCCAACTTAGCTGCAAAGAAACACAGGCTAGGTGGCCTCATGAGACCAAAGGGTGATATCAGAGCAGGCGACAGGGACATCTCAGGCTTGTGACCAAAAGGGTATACTTTGCCCACTTCCAACACACTAGGGTGGTTATAATCAAACACACAGAAAATAAGTGTTGGAGAATTCAGGGGCTTATTGGTGGTCTGGCTGGAGGCTATGTGACAAGGAGACAATATTTATGATGATTCCTCTTGGCTTCCATGTAAAGGATAGAAGTGGTGACTCTTGAGTCCAAACTGGTTGGATCTCCTTTGCTGAAAATGTTGTCCTAGTCTTCCTTTGGTCTCCCTGGTCTCCCAAGTTTATTAATACATTTTAAAACACATGTTAACAAATTAAACACAAATCTAACAAAGTTTAAATAGGTTTCCTTGAATAAGATGGCCCTGGTCTTAGCTTGGGCCTTATAACTTTCCATAAAAATATAGTATATAATAATTAGCAACTACCTGTTCTGTGGATTCTGGGTCAAAATGGAAGCCACTGAAAAAAGGCTTGCCCTGGCTCATTCATAAAGAACAGTCACAGTGACACAGGCCTCATCTAGAAGAACATTAATGATAATTTCTCAAAATCTGTAAACTATGCAGCACAGATGCTGTTGGATCACCAAATAGAATAGAGAAAATGTACCAAGGAGCACAAAATGTGTGAACGCTCCAATGTTTGGTTTGCCATCCTCATACTGATGGTTGGGTGGGTCGTGTAAAAGCTCAGGCCGGGGCCTTCTGAGCTGCTGCTTGAAGAAGTGAAGCTGTCAGGATGGGCTTTGGATGGAATAAATTATCCTTACAAAAGACCATTTAATACCATTTATTCATTATGAAACACATTAAGAACAACAATCAAAATTATCTTACTGTAACCAGGTGACCAAACAATGATTGAGCCAGCCCTGCATACCCTGGCCTTCTGCCCCTGCCTCTATGAATGGTTTTAACAACTATTTTCTATTGCTTGGAAGAAAGACAAGGGGAGGCTGACTGGTGCTGGGAGCCTGGAGTGAGGAGGAGAGTCAGGGGAGATTGCTGGCCCTCTTTAGGCTCCATTCTACCAGCTCTGGGCAATACAGAAGTCTCTGGGGCCCCCAGCAGCAGGGATCCAGGGGCTCTGGGCCCTCACACCACTGCCCTCCCTCTTTGTCCCTGGGGCAGCCTGGGTCTCTCCCTGAGGTCTCATGACCTTGCCACCCTTTCATTTCCCTCAGGGAATTGTAGGACATCCTTCAGGGTGGGAAGAAATAAAGACTCCAAGTCTGATCACATGTTCATGGGAACATTGACTCCAGCCGCATCTTTTTGGGTCTTGGTTAAACAACAGTTTCCATTGTTGGCAGAAGGGCCTGGTCTTTCTGAGAGCCCATAAAATGTTGCCCCCACAGAGCACTTGGGAAGGCAAGTTGGCCATAACATGGCTTCCACCTCCCCGCTTGGAGGTCAGATGCATCTCCTGAGAGGGGAAGTTTGCAAGATGGAGAACAAGGGGACTAGCCAACCATGAACTCTCCCCACAAGCTTCTTCCCCAGGTTTCTCCATTGCCCTGCAGTCCTGGGACCTGGGCTGAGCCTCCGAGAACCCAGTCTTTCCTTTGCCCTGGGCTGGGGGCTGAGGAGCTCTAGAGGACAAGGCCCCAAGTGGCTGGGTCATGGATTCCCTGTGTAGATAAGGCACAGCTCTGTTCTTGGCCCATCCTTTCTGAGATGCTGGTGTCTGGGGGAGCCTCAGGTTGTGGACAGAGGGCAGGGGCCTCAGGAGTGGGGTTATTTGGAATCCCAGATGTTTCCCAGAGGAGTTTCCAAACCCCAAAGGGTGGGTGTGGTCCAGGAATGTGTTCATAGAAGCTGTCCACCTCTGTGGTGCTGAAAGGACAGCATGTGTCCTTCAGGCTGCCTGGCCCCCTCTCCCAGGCTGCAGGAGTCTGGACCTTGTACTGCTGGCTCCAGAGGCATTCATAGTGGTGTCTCCTAGTCACTGAGCAGGAGACCCAAGGGCTTGTTGACCCCAAAGCACAAGTGTCTCTGGGTCTCTGGCAGTAACACAGGCCCAAATGTGCCCATTTACCCCATCCAGAATGAGGAGGGACCAGGTAGGCAGAGTAGCGTGTGGTCTCACGTGGATCAAGGTGACCCACATGTGATTTGGGGGACTGCTGTGTGTGTGTTGAGAGAGATAATGGACAGGAGGAATTTGGGGGCCAGGTGCAGGAGTAGGTGAAGTGGCCATTCTTCTGGAAGCAGGATCAGGCCGTGACTCTTCCCCTGACTGGACAGCACATGGGCTGCAGCTGGGAGGCAGCCCCAGGGCCAGCCAGTCCTCCCACCCCCCAGTCCTGCTGTGCTGGGCCTGGGGATGCTGGAGCCTCTGGCAGCAGGTTCTTACTTGGCTTTTGGACCGTGCCTGGACCAGGGCCCTGCAAAGGTTACACTTGGGGTGAGACCTACCCACCACCCCCAGCAGATGGACAGATGGGGGAAGGGGGCTAACTGCTTAGGAAGGGTCCTGTGTGGGAGATCATCAAACTCTGCCTGGCTCCCCATCTGCTCTTGGCATTAGAAAGCAGAGTCCGAGGTTGGGATGGCGGGCCGCATTCACTTGATGATCTTTTGCAAACTGGAGGCCACGGGCAGGAGGGGTCTGGCTCCCCTGGCCTGCAAACGCTGTGCTTCCTGGTGAGGGGGCAACAGTCACAGGGTGTGTCTTCAGCAAGTGACTTCACCAGGACTGAACGTGGTGATCAAAACTGAGGAGGATACAGGGGCCAAAAGAAAGCATCATTCTGGGCCCTGAGCACAGCAGGCTGTGGTCAGGACAGGCAGCGCGGGTGGGCCCCCGTTCATGGGAAGGCAGCCTGTGTGGTTTCTGAGTGTCCAGGGGTCCCCCTCCTCACACTCAGTCAGCACCGCCCAGACTCACCTTCCTGGGGCCATGGGGGAAACTTGCCAATTTTTGGCCATCTACTCTCAAGCTGCTTGGGTCAGCTGGGTGGATAGAAGAGTTGGAATGTGGGTTCCACATTGTCTGGCCAGTAAGAGCTGCCCTTGCTCGTGTCAGAGACAGAAAATGGGAGTAGCACTGGCTGTCCTGGGCCCTGTGGGGAAGGGAGGGAAGGATGGTGTGGGGGGTCCCCAGAGGCCTCAGAGGGGCCCCTGCAGACAGCCTTCACCTCCAGGTGCAACTATCTCCCACACCCCCCGAGGCCTACAACTGGCCCCAGGGAGGCTGCAGGAACATGGCCCTGACCCAGTGATGCTGAGGGCCAGCTCAACTGCAGAGCTCAGCAACTGCCCTCTGATTGCCCAGGACCACAGTGAATAGGGCACTTTGCCCAGGGAAGTCCCCCAGCCTCCAGGCCCTAATACCTTACAGCAGGGCTTCGCCTCTCTTCCCACTGCCACAGTCCCTCCCACCCCCAACCCTGACAGTCCTTGTTCTGCCAGAGGGACCCTAGTCACTCTCTCCCAGGGAGGCTGTTTGGGGAGTGGGGTATATACCAGGCACAGGGCACCATCGCTCCTCCACCAATGGCCAGGAGGGGCATCTACCCAGTGACATGGGCTAGACACCCACATGCCTGAGAACTCACTGTGGAGATGGTGGGGGGAGAGAGGCTTCCTGGATTTCTGGGATTCCCACTAGGATTACTTGTGGCCACTTCCCACTGTATTCTGCTCCCTGCACACAGCAGGTGTTTGACACCTGAATCTTTGAGTGGTCCCCTGTGGCAGGGACTCCTGGCCACTGGGGAGGTTTGCAGGATGGCCCAAGGGTGGCGGGAAGTGGTGACTCAGCAGGAGGTGGGGAAAGGCTAGTGAACCCTCTGCCCAGGGGGCCAGAGGGCAGAAAAGGACTAGGAGGGGGATTCGGGAGGAGAGGACACTGACTAGCAGTGTGGGAGACCACATGGGCAAGGGGGAGGGAAGGAGAGGAAGGGGCATTGACAGGGTAGGAGGTGCCAGGGACCCCAGAGGACCTGCGGAGGCTGCTGGCCTTGCGGGCTGGCAGGAGAGGAGTGGCCCCGCTGATGACAGTTGGGAACTTGGTTTGGCCAGGTGGGGGGGTGGGCATGGGGAGGGACAGGCTGAGACCCAGAAGCAGGGACCTGTGGAGGGCAGGGGGAGAGGGAAACAAGTGAGAGGGAAGAGACAGAGGGACGAGGAGTGCGAGAGTGTGGTCTGCGGACAGGAGCAAAAGAGACATGTTTCTTCTTCATTGCTGCCAATGCAGAGTGAAAGTCTGACCCAAGTGTGGGGTTTACAATCTGATGTCTGCCTCTGTTACCTCAGGGTGTGCCTTTGTGACCTCAGGAGCAGAGAATTTTAGAGAGAGTGACCCGGAGGGCCTGCCTGCAGCACAACTGTGTGCCCTGTAGGGATCAGCAAACCGAGGTCTTGATGGAGACTGTGGAAGGCAGTGCCTGGGCCAGAGCCAGAGCACGTCCTTCCTCCAGCCTGAGTCACCTGGGCTGGGGCTGCATCCTGGCCCGTGCTCTGGAGTGGCCCCTCCTTTCTGGGCACATCCACCCTCTCCCAGGAGCCCCTCCATAGGAGGGTCAAGGGGCTCAGCTGGTCCCTGAGCTTGGGTACTGAGAAGATGCCTGGGCTCAGGAATCTCCTGGAATGAACAGGGACAGCCCAGTTTGTTCCTGGGCATCGCTGGCTGAGGGTGGGGCCAGGGCACCAGGGGCAGCAGTGAGTGTTGCTCCACAAGCAAGAGCTCAGAGAGCTGAGTCCTCCCAGACTGTGTGCTAGGACACAGTGAGCCGGGCACAGGCCCCACGCCCACCCCTGTCCTCCCTGGCTCCCTACCCTGGCCCAGGAGAAGGACCAGTGACCAAGTTGAGGAGGAAACCCCTCTGTGTGGTCACTTATCACTCAGGCAGTAACGTCCTCTGCTCACTGGATCTCGGGAAGGACCTTGAGACTTCCCAGGACAATGGTGGAAATTTCCTAGAACTGGACCCCAGACTCAGGAAACCTGACACGGAAAGGAGCAAACCCATACCCTCCCTCATGTGACTGAAGAATTTTTCCTAGGACTCCTTGAGCCCGACAACTGGGGCTAAGGGGCCTGAGGCTCTGGAATCTTAGTGGACTCACCTCAAAAATCCAGTGACCCCTTGTTTTCTCTAGGTGATGCTATGTCCCCAAGCAAATGCCCCAGAAAGCCTGTACCCCAAGCCACCTATGGCAGCTGTCCTGTCACAGCTACTTCCTCACGTCTCTTTCTTCTGATGTCACCACATTGGCCCCAGGGCTCCATCCCAGCCCCTCTCAGGGCCCTGGGATCCCATCCGTTACTCCACCAGCTCCTCACTGTCCTGCCTCCGCCCCCCGCCCCATGTCATCATTATAATGACTCCCTTGCAGACACCCCAAGACACTGGCAGGTCATTGAGAAGGGGTCCTGTGCCAGCCTCTCACAGCCCCACAGAGAGGGAGTGGTGGGGAGGGGATGGCAGAGCCCCAGGCACTACATGGCCACCAGAAAGCCAGATGGACCATGGCCGGGTGCTGCCTCTGCTGAGGTGGAGGATGGGATGTTGTGCTGAGCTCCCCAGAGAATCCAGTGGTTCAGCCTGGTGTGGGAGCTCTGGGCTGATCCCTGCATACCTGGTGGTGGTGGGAAACTGTGAGACCACATCCAGTCGGTCCTGGAGTTGGGGATGGGGAGGGTTGGGTTCTACATCAGGAAACATGGAATGATCCTTGGGCTTGTCAAGGGGGAACAAGCAGGTCAGTATCCAAGCAGAGAGGACTGTGGATGGGTTAGCATGGCCTGTGGAGCTGATGGCCCAGGCCCTGGCCCACTAGGGCTTCTCAGGGATGTCGGATGTTGATTGGAGTGGATCAGAGAAGCCCCTGAGGCCCTGGCCTGACCACCCACTTCATACCCTACAAAGCCCCACCTGCCACACCTGTGTGTTCCTGGGGAAAGAGGACAAGACTCCTGAGTTAACCAAGACTAAGTGTCCTCAAAACAAACATTAAACCCTGGAAAAAATGAAGAAGCTATGGTCCATCACACCTGAGTTTAAGAACTGAGGTGTGCATTGCCTTTGGTAGTGAATAAAGACATCATCTCAGCCACAGGCAGTGGCTGCCTGGTGACGAAGGAAGATGTCCAAACATATAATGATATGATACCCCGTATCCTCCTCCGAGAACCAGGATTGTCACTGTGCTGCTGGAGTCTCCTTCCTTCTGCCACCAGCCAGAAGTTTCGTGAGGTAAGGCCCCTGCATTACCTCATGAAACATTGTACCACCGTGTATCATCTACCAGGAAGAGTGGGGGGCACACTGGCCTACAGACAGACCCGTATTCTTCCTGGGGGGCTGCTGCAGGGGCAGGGGGCCTGTGCCGGGGCTGATTATATGCTGAAAATCCTGGGCTGGTGCTTTCCTTTCACAACAGAGCAGCTGACCCCTCAGGGCGTCCAGCACTGGGCAAGTCCTGCCAGTGTCACTTGCTGAATCTCACCCCACTACCACCACCGTAGGTCAGAGCCACTGCAGCTAGCTCTTACAGAATTCACTGCAGTGATCACTGCAGTTCCTGGTGGGTCGGCCTCCAGTCTTGCTCCTCTGTTCCTCTACTGAATACCTTTCAGAGCCTCTGCATGTTCACTGAGTAAGGTCCACACTCCTCAGCAGGCAGGTGAGGCTCTTGACCTGGCTGTTGCTTCTGCAGCAGCCTTGCTCCTCACTCTTCTCACTCCACACTCCGGCCACACTGACGCGGAGTCTGAGGGGCTCTGTGATTACGCTCCTCTGCCGGGAACGCGCTGCTGACTCACCACTGCAGGTCTTTGCCTCACCACAGTCCACTCAGCCTTGAAGTGTAACTTCCTCCATGTGTAGGGGAAAAGGGGTCAAAGGAAAACAGTTCCTTTGACAAGATGGTAGATTCCAAATTCACCCTTCTCATTACAGAGATTTTGGGCGGTCATCACTATGAGTGCTGGCATGGCAGATTCGTCCTCACGGTACGGTGGTCTCTATCCAACAGCTGATCATTCACTCGTCCCCACTGGGCTGCTCGGTACAGTTCATTTAAACACCTATGGACCCTGCACCGTGCACCGTGCACCATGCTGGGCACTTTACAGGTTGTTTCATTTTTGTAATGACCTGGTTGGTACTCAGGTTTGTTCCCACTTTGGCAGAGGAAGAGGCTGGGTACCAGCGCAGGGTCTTGTGGCTGCTAAGAAGACTGGGATTTGAAACTGCTCTCTCTGGAGCTAGGCCTCTGCTTTTACACATCAGGCTCCATGGCCAACCACTCCCTAGGTGGGGATGGCTTGTGAATGATGTTTTTGTGGGTTGAATTGTAACCCCACTCCCACTCAAAATAGAAAGCTATGTTGTGGTCCTCACCCCAGGTCCTCAGAATGTGTCCTCATTTGGAAATAGGACCATTGCAGATGGGCTCAGTTCAGGTGAGGTCATGCTGAGCAGAATCACTGGTATCACAGGAGGAGGACAAGACACAGACACACAGGGGCGATGGCCACGTGATGACAAAAGGAGAGATTAAAAAGCTGCTGACGCAGCTGCAAGCCAAGGATTGCCCGGAGAGGCCCACGACCACCCCACCGGCAGCTATGAAACGGTAAGGGTGGATCCACCTACAGGTTTCAGAAGGAGCACAGCCCTTGCAGCACCTTGCCTTCAGGCTAGAGCTTCCAGAATTGTGAGTAAATTTCTGCTGTTGTAAGCCTGTTGTGACACTTGGTTACAGTAGGCACAGGAAACCCATAAAGTGACTAATTCTTTTTTCTTGCCTGGGAAATACCTCTTATCACAGGTCTATGCACTACAGACAGCTTGCCAGCTTTGAACCGCCAGCAGCTCGTCCAGCGTGGGCCGGCCCAGCCCGCACAGGTCTGCTTCAGCCACCAGCCCACCTGATTCTGCATCACAGATAAAGACCAATGTGCAAACTTAATACAAAAACCGGATACTCTATCATGGTTCTTGTATGGCAAAAATATTCAGCTTTTTTTTTTTCCAATCTGGTAGGGAAAGAAATGCAACTTTCTAAGAGGCACTCATTCAGCTGTAAGGCAGCAGGGACAGGTGCCTGTCGATAGCTGCCCAAGGCCTCGCACGGCTGTGGCTGGCCTGGTGGGGGGGGGGGGGTCGGCAGGAGCACCTCCTCAGAGACTCAGAGTCTGACCTGTGTTCCTGTCGTCTCCGTTTCCCAGTCGGGCCAAATAGTTCAGCTCCTTCCTTGACTGATAAGCTCAGCCCAACAAAGCTCCCTGCAGCGGGTGAGACTTGTGGGAGGAGGAGTAGGGGTGGTCCGTCAGACCTCACAAGTTGCCAGGGAAAATCTGCTGGGAAAGAAGTTGTGCTACTATGACCTAGCTTAATTTTGTATTTCTAGAACTCGCCAGGCCCACACGCACAGCCTGACACCAAGCCTCCTCTCAGAGCTGGAGAAATGGTGGCAGCAGTCCTCTAGCTTCCAGGAGCCATATTCTGAAATATTCTGGGTTCATGGTGCCCAGTGGCTGAAAGTAACCGAGTCCAGAAGATTCAAGCACAACAATGGGGCCTCTTTTGCCACCAACAGGCATCCACCCACTCAGCATTTGCTGAATGCCAAGCCCTCTCCATTATCCTGCCTGCCCAGAAGGAGCTGGCAGCGAGTGGGCAGGGAACTAGGGTGACCGTTGGCTTGAAAACTACTAGACGATGGCGTCATGCTCTTGCTCTTTCAATATCCTGCCCTCCAGTACCTGGCAAGGAACAGTATGCAGCAACCAAACCCCCTCTGGCTTGGGGCAGAAGTACAATGTGAAGTGCATGCACAGGTGCTAGTGAGGCAGGGGACAGCATAGGAGGAACACTGCTGTTACTGGCCAGCATCTAGCATCCTGGTTGCCAGGAAACGTCTTTTACCAATTAGGCAGAATAAATAGTAGACCGAGGCAGGGGAGAGGAAGGAGACAGGCCTCACACACTCACTCAGCAGTCCTGAGCCTGGTATGATGATATCGCCAGGTGCTCCAGCATCACTACGTTAGCGAGAAAGAAGGGAAGTCCCTGGAATTCTGTGCGGCGCTTCCGCCATCTGGGAAAGAAGGCCTTGACACTGTGCTTTCACCCCAAGGCCTGGAATGTGGGAGAGGGTCCCGGTGCCCAAAGCAGCAGCCCATAAAACAACTTTGGTTAATTGTCTACCTCTGGTCACTATCTGTTTTAGGAGGCAGTCCCTGATGCTTACAGAAAGAGCACATAAATAACTCTGGAAAGTGCCCCAACTTTAATTAACTGCCTCCTGTCATGTATTTATTTTACAAGATGAACAAATGGGGTCTGGAGCAAGATAGGGATTCGGGCTAACAGACCCCCACACATCCCTAAGTTTGGGTAGTCATATTCCCCCAGGGAAGCTGGCACCACTTTTACCTGTTAATCGATATGTAACTTTTTTTCTCCTGTCCCGCCAGCTACGTAAATCCTCAGAACAAAGGACTTGCTCTCTGGGGCTCAAGGTGCTCTTGAAGCTCTTGGCTCTCCGGTACTGAGCCTCTGGCTACCTGGCCTCAGGCTGCTTGGGGGCTTGCCACCCTGGTCTTCAGCCCCTCAACTTTTGCCTCCCTGCTTTGCCCTGAAACTTTGCCTTTCACCCCCTACTCTACCCAGTCCTGTTCTCTTCCATGGGAACAGCCCGCTAATAAACTGATTACACACTAATAGATTTGCTGATCTGTAATCCTTTGCATGCGTCAGCAAGAAGAACCAGATCTCTCCCGTCAACACTAGGGGTCCCAATATGCCCTTGACGGTACTTCCGTTCTTTCCCAGTAGGAATTTCATTACCTGTCTGTATGCATTTGTTTCTCTGCATACACAGGTGAGCAACCGCCAGTTCTTTAGTCCTCTTCTCACTAGACATCTTAATGGCATGTGACACAAGTGATCAACTCCCCACCTTCTTCAACTAGTTTTTTTCTTGGCTCCTGGGCATTGCATTTCTCTTTTTTCCTTCTACCTCAGTGGCTACTCTAGCAATCCTCTTCTTCCTGCTTGTGCCCCTGCCCTGCAGCATGTTCTCCACACAGCAGTCGGAGTGAAGACTTATAACCGGCCTCTGTGAAATCTGGTCTCTGCCCACCTGTCCAACTTTCTTTCCTTCACTAACCCTACTCTAACCACACTGGCCCTTTTCTGTCTGTGCCTCCAGATCCAGTTGGCTCCCCCCTCGGGCCTTCGCATTTGCTAGCCCCGTCCAGACTCATCTCCCAGACACTCACAAAACGGAGTCCCTCACTTCATTCAGATCTCTGCTCACATGTTACCACCTCACAGGCTTTCCCTTATCACTTGTCTGAAAAAATCACTCTTTCCTTCTCTTAGATAATTTGTTTAGACTTGTCCTTCACTATAACATCCATGACTTAAAAAGAAAATGATTTTAATGAGGGGAAGGGAGAGAGAAATATCAATTTGTTGTTCCACTTATTTATGCATCATTGGTTGATTCTCTATGTGTCCTGATGGGGGATCAAACCCGCAACCTTGGTGTATCGGGATGACGCTCCGACCAACTGAGCTACCCAGCCAGTCTTTTTATGTCCTCCTCTGCTGTATCCCCATTGCCCAGAACAGTACACAGCACAGAGTTGGCACTCAATAAACACTGGCTGGACTAATGGGAGATAAATATGTTTACTGAAATTTAAAAAAATTCTTAAGAAAAATCTTAATTATCCTGGTGGTACAGGAATACATAGGTTTGGGGGGAGGGGGAGCCCAGAGTGAGGACATTTCACGTTGGTTCCATGAGCATTTGCCAGGCTCTTTGCAGCACATTACAAAGCACAAAAGGTGAGAGGAAAAAACACTGACAATGTAATTGCTACTTTCCAGTTTAATGTAAGATCTAGGACACGTATGCACTTTCCTAGACTCTCCATTTGTCCTGCTACATTATGACTTACACCCACCATACCACACTCTTGCTTAAAACTCTTCGACCACTCACCATTGCCCGGGGATAAAGCCTACCCTTCTTGTTGGGGCTCATGGAGGACTTTCTGATCTTGCCTCTGTTTACCTTACCATCTTCATTTCCTGCCTCATTCTACTCTGGGTTCCACATTCCAGCCAAATTGAAATGCTGGCTGTTTTCCAAAGATACATTTTCTTTTGTTTCTGAGTTGTGGCTCATTCTGTTCTCTCTCCAAAATACTCCTTCTGTTCCATCCTGTATCAGTTAACTTTTTCTGCGTAACAAACCTTCCCATCTCTTTCTTCCTTCTGTACATGCTTTGCACCATCTCAGGGTTCCAGCAGGAAGAGAAGGTAAGCCCCAATGTGCCAGTACAGTCAAGCCTCTGCCTGTTCTCACACTTGCTAATACTCCACTGATGAAAGGAAATCCAGGCTGAAGGGGTGGAGAAATGAATTCCACTTCCTAGAGACAGTTGTAAAACCACAATAAATTAGGGGCAAACATATAGGGATGGGGGAATAACTGTAGTTCTTTGCAAGCAATTTACTCTGCTACTTCTTTGTCAGCTCCTACTTATCCTCTTAATCTAGAAATCACCTGCAGAAACATTCTCCTGAACCCTAAAGACTGAGTGAAAAACCTTTCCCATAATACCTAATGTTCACGATTATTTGCATGTATTACTTTCTGTACCCATGAATGAATGAAGAAATTCATACATTACATGTGGGACCTCCAATTTATACAGCTGGTTGACTGTGCTCTCCAGTTTATGGCAATGCAACATCAGCCTTCCCCTACCTGACGGGAAGATCACTTCCTCATGGAAGGAGGGAGTGAGTCTTGGTTTCTGTTTTATTTTCATTGCCTAGTACAGTTCCTTACTTGAAGTAGGTTCTTAGAAATACCTGCGAAATAAACACATAACTGTAAGAAAAGTAAATGGGGTACTTTCCATTAAAAAAAAAAAAAAGACACAAAGAGTAATCTTGAGACACCTGCAAGACCCAGCAGGCTGTAAATAAATTTAGAAAGATCTGAGATCGCATAAAACTAACTGAAATAAGAACAAAACACCAACGGGAAGAAAAGTAGCCAGAGAAAGCAGCACTTTCCTTTTTATTAGATTCACAATGCCGTTTTAAAGCCCAACCTCTCTTTGTCACATGATTCTTAGTTATGAACATCCTCATCAGGAAGCAAACTCGGTCCTCACTGCGTCTGTGCCGTGTCCCTGCGATCAAGTCCAGCATCTCAGGGAAAAGTGCTGCGACAGCTGGGAGGTAATCAGGCAGGCCTCCCCGCTCCATATGCGCGAGTACACACGTATACGTACACACATTTTTTTGTTTTACAAAAATAATATAACAGGTTTACACAGATCTATTAATTCCTTAATGTTTCTTAGCGAGGCCTATGCTTCAGTAACCATTTTTTAAAACTTTGGACTAAAGTGGGAACTTTAGGCCTAAAAATAGATCTAAGATCATTGAACAAAGGCATACAGAAATAGAGACTTACTAAATCTTGATCGTCGGATAACAAGAAGTAGCTGCTGTCATCCTTATGCTCAGTGCTACCACATGTCCCACCAGTTACTTTCACTTCGGCTGAAGTACAGAAGTATAACAGTTCACTGAAATAACCTTCTATTCATTACGTTAGCACGTGCACCAGATTTTATTAACTGCATGAAGAGCTATGCACCAAGGCTCTATTTTCAGCGCGTGTCCGCCTCTACTTCATGACGTACGGTACCAGCCAGCAACCCCACGAAGGGAATGCGCCTTGCACGGCGGGAGGAGGACACAACATGGTGCAGGCTGGCAGCCTTTTACACGGCACCCAAAACAAAGCAAGAGAAACAAGCCTTACCAGATAGATGTCAAACTAATTGCAGTGACATTTAATACAGTTTTATCGGAGGATTACATTTAGGTCAATTACCTGGAAAAACACAGAAACTCTAGGCTTTCTCCTAGAATACTGAAAATGCTCATCAAAAGCTAATTAGTACAATAAAGATGGCTATTAGGTAATTGAATAAACAGAATCTCATTTAATATTTAAAAAATACAGACTCTGAGAATATAATCTACCCTCAAAATATCCAGAAATCTGAGTTAACAGATACTTTATTTTGCATACTTGATACTAATAAAATAAGAAGTGTTTACACAGACTATGAATGCAGGCAATACGCTAAGAAATAGTCACAGAAAATAATAACAATCTTGCCAGAGTTAAGTGCAGAGAGCTCCTGGCAAGGGTCATCACTTTGGGGAAGAATCTTTCACCAGCTCAAGACATGACCTCTGATCCCACAAGCTACAACACAGCCCAAGCTTGGCAACAGAAAGTCTTTCAGATGCTGGTATGATGCTTGCTCATTCAACCAGACAGACCCTCTTCATGGGCTCCGGGGGTTCTGATGGCACCACCTCCTTCCCACGGAAGGGGGTCAGCTCTGTCTCTGAAGCCACAAGTGGAGTAGCTGTAGAAGAATTAGAAGAAGGAGGTGTCCGACGAGAAGGCACCAGCCAGTCTGAATTCCTCTTTGGTGAGAACACTGTACATGCGCTGAGGCAGAGCTCGGGAGTAGGGGGCTGGGCGGGGCACAGTGGTGCGCAGAATGAGCTCCCGGCCAGCAGGGGCTGGGAAGTCTGACGCGGAGTTCTGCCTCCTCTCTTCTAGGGAGCCCATTCTCTTCAGCTCCTCCTCTGGTGGAGACATGGTTGCAGCCTTGAATAGAATCAAATGCAAAATTCAAGATCAAGTTGATGCTAAACTTAGATCATTATGAAGGACAGATGAATAAACATGATAAATACACAAAAATGTTCTACAGTATTCAGTAATGCTGTCAAGTGTGTCCTGATTACTCAAAACACAACATAGAAAATACAACAAGCTTGAAAACTGCATGAGCAGCGAGAGTACAATAAATTGGTGAGAGAGACAGAAGGGACAGTGACGGCCAGGAAATCTACTTGGAAAAGTGGGGGCCATATTCAGACCTATGATGACAAGGGAAAATGTGCTGGTCTCTATATTTCTAGCAACGACCCCAGACTGAGTCTGATATCCTCAATCCAGGAAGGAGCTGGTTCTCTCCAGAGTCTAGAAAAATGGTTTTTATCCCAGTTTCCAATTTTTTTTTAAGGTTCACTGGACGAATTAAAACTGGGGACATTGGTTCTGTTTGCTGGGCAGCTAGCGTGAGGTTGTAGTGAGGTCTTCATCATGTAGCAATGGCCACAAAAGAATTCTCAGTGTCAAAGAATCTATTTTTTCATTAAAATTGCATGAAATACTTATTCAATTGGTCTTCATTTTCACTCTGATGACTACACTAGCTTCGTTTCCCTGATCACTATATTTCTCTCAGAATACCACTGACTGGGAAAAATAAGTCTTTTGGCAAAGGAGATGTGAAATTATGTTATGTAAACATCAGCAAGAAACATGTGTCAGATCCAAACTGTTAAAGAGGTGGTTAGTCTTAACGACCTTATGAAGTTAGGAGGGGAGGAACAAGGAACTATGAGGGACAAAGGCTATTTTGTTACCTCATCAGAAGATTCAGTCAGCTTGAGAAGGGTGAGAAAAGAAACAGTGATGAAAGGGAATCAAGCAAGATGGGTTTAAAAAAATCTAGACAAGAAATTTCAAGATTATTTCAGAAAGCATGCACTATATTAAGGAACATGACTCTATCAAAAGAATTGTCAAGTCAAACATACACCACATAAGATACACCCAGTTACCACATTGAGCAGACAGACCCACTAGTCACGCATCTGATGGCTCACAAGGGGACAAACAGTGTCATTTAAAGGGGGTAAATGACTTAACCACAATCTAGCTCCTTAACTGAAAAACTAAGATGCTAAAAAAGAAGTGCTCAAGGCTGGAAAAAAAAATAATCCAAGGGATTTAGTAACAGATGTCTCAGAGTTATTCAATTTAGCAAGACTGAAGCAAAATCCAATCAGTGGTTTATCTGCTGAATTACACTTAAATATGTATATACCACTGAAACATGTAATCATAGGGTTAATTAAAATGTATGATTTTAGGAAAAAGTTCTAAATATGTAAAATTACTGTATATTTATATTAGTAAAATTGATATACAGTGTCAGTAGTTATGAAAACTACATAAACTTGGGTGATATACATTAGCCAGACATTTAAGGACTGCACTGGGCTTAAAAATGCACCAAGTGCTTTTTATATGGATTAAGTCTGCCAAGTCCCCCAAAATTCACCAAAGGTGTGAAAGTCTGAGCTCTCTTAAAATTACATAATGCAGGGTGAATGTACAGTTTCGGACTGGCTGTATGATGAGGCCACTGAAACAATGATACATTCCTATATTTATTGATGAAGAAAGATATTGAGTGGAAAACAAAAATGATAAAGTAATTATATAATATAATGCTATTTTCCGTTTATTCTCATTGAGGACATTTTTTTTTTCATTGTTTTCAGAGAGTAAGGAAGGGAGAGAGGAAGGGTGAGAGAGAAACACTGATGTGAGAGAGAAGCATGGACTGGTTGCTTCTCGGATGCCCCTGGACCAGGGATCCAACCCACAGCGTTCAGGTTACAGGACGGCACTCCAACCGACTCAGTCACACCGGTGAGGGCTGTAATCCCGTTTTTGTAAAATATACATATATTTGTATATACTACATGTTAGATGCTGACAGTGGTCATCGGTGGATAGTGAGATTAATGTGATTAACTTTGAACGTTATCATTTTTTTCTTCATAATTTTCTGTATTGCCCAAATTTACAATGAGCCTTTACTTACAGTTTGGCGGGGTGGGGGTGGAGAAGGTTATTTCTATTTTGGGGAAAATAATTTTGCTTAACTATTCAAAACAAGTAACACTCTCAGCATTAAATACATAAATACTTTAGATGTTAAATCCTCTTAACATACAGATTTTAAAAACTGAGGAGAGGAAAGAGTTTTTGCAATGTAAGGAAAATTCACATTGTTGATAACAAGGAAATATGCTTAAAAGCTTCTAGTGAGTAAGCTGGAGAAGATTTTAAAGGGTGTGAAAACAAACTTGGTTCTTGGTTTCATGCCAGAGACAAAAACAAAACAAATCCAAGTAGTTATCTAATGCCTTCTAGAACTCTAATTTATAAGTAAAATACTTAGCTTTTAACTTGAAATTTTTAAATTTAAGGAGCTACCCCCCATAAATAATTTCAGGTTTCATTTCTTCCTAAAAATTCAGATTAGTATATTTGGCTATGATTTTGGCATATTAAATAGATGTACTGCAGATCATCAAGTCAAAGGTTTTTACTCCATATGCAAACCCATTAAAAGTCTTTTCCTTATTTGATTCTGAGAATTATACCTTCAAAACTGGGTCACTCTAGGGGTGTCACAGTGTCAGGAAAGGGGCACCCCATACTTAGTGCACTCTGTAGCATTGTTAACAGACCCTTTTATGTGGCTGAGCTCTGACATGAGATCATGTGTGGGACGGTAGCACCTCTTAACCAGCAGACAAGAGCTAAGCAGACAGCACATGGCATACCTAGTATTGTACTATCTTCACAAAACCCGATTTCTAACAGCTTTAGAACCTCAGGAGGCACTGTATGCCATCATTTTTAAACCCTTACTTTCGTTAGTAGCAGTAATGATAAAGATTATTTTTCAAATTAGGCTCTTTACATGTTGAAGCCTGAGTTTCTATAGTCTTAAAAATCTGAAACCTTGCTCTTCTTTCCTAGGAAACCTCTAAAACTGGACCTTTTCATCATAGTAAAAACAGATTTACTAATTTTGTAAGTGAAGTTGTGAAATCAGTTGGTGTATGGGAGTTCAAATGGTAAAACAGAACTGTATTTGAATTTGAAAGAAGTAAACATTTTTTTCTACAGCATAGCCCTGGCCATTGTTAACTGGGTCCCTACAAGATTCTGCAACAATGGATTTCACATCTTTCTAATTTCTGAATTTTAGGTTCTAAAATACACTTATCATTTTACTTAAACATGTAAGAAAGCAAATGGATTTGAAAAACTCAGAAGTCACTGCTGAGAGTCACTGTTTGTTCACCTCCACGCCCAGACTCACGGTCAGCTAGCAGCTGTACAAGCATCATGTGCAGGAATCGAAATGGCATCCTACTGAGTAGGGGTCTGGAGAAGCCACAATACAGTCAATAAGGAATCTCACGTACCCTCTGTGCATTCACAAACAGCTTGCGAATGATTCTGCCAGCATGTCCCCTTCCTGCACCGGCCACCACCACTTCAGGCTGCTCCAGGAGGCAGCTCACAAACCTAGGGCAGAAAGAGAAGAAGGTGAGCCGCTCAGTTCCCATGACATCAATCCTCCCAGATTAACCCTGCGGTGAACCCACAAACTGATCCTGACTAAACTACCACGGCTGGAGTGCAGATTTTACAACAGGATAAAACTGATATTTGGAATTAAAATCTACTCAAATGACAATCTTACTGCCTTTCAGCTGTTTTCATAAAATTTGTGAAAAGCCCATCTCTGTCAAAGGGTAAAAAGAAATATTCAGTAAAAGATAAAAAAAATTTTTTTTGGACAGCGAAAACCAAGTTACATCTATACAGCAAAGCAATGACCCCTATTTCTTTTGTTCTTTAGAGGTATATAAGTGCACATGTGTAGCATACATGCACATGTACATGACATATATGTTTTGCTGGGCAAAGTCTCAATTGTAAGCTGTGCCATTTTGTGCTGGAAATACTGTACTTCCAATTCTATCACAGATAACGTAGAGGAGAGCCAACAAAGTCAAAGGCACAGAGTTTCCAAGCATGTGCCACCTGCTCACTAATTCGTACTGCTATTTTAGAAATAATTCGCTTGATGAGAGCTTATTCTTCTCATTTAAAAGGAAGGAATTTTCAAGAGCAAAGAAAGCTAGAAGAAAATTTCACTCAACAAAAGATATAAAATTCAAACAAAAACTTATTAAAAGCTATATGCCCTGGCTGGTGTGGTTCAGTGGATTGAGTGGTGGTCTATAAACCAAAGGGTCACCAGTTTGATTCCAAGTTAGGACAAATGCCTGGGTTGCAGGCCAGGTACCCAGTGCGGGGCATGTGAGAGGCAACTACACACGGATGTTTCTCTTCCCTCTCTCCCTCCCTTCCCCTCTCTAAAAATAAATAAATAAAATCTTTTAAAAAACTTATTAAAAGCTACAGTAAATGCCTTGTCATGTACTATTAATTGTTTAGCACCAATAATGGCCATTCCTTGTGGAAAGGCTAATGAAACTTAATGTAACAAATTCAAGCTACTGAAGTAGCTCATTTGGAAATACTTTATCACACATTTAAACAACACTGTCCTTTCAATGAGCAAAAATAGACGGCTCATGTTGAAAGGCTGCCTTGGAAATGCTGCTGTCTCAGTAGGAGGAAAAGACTGACCGGTCATTTGCCTCACCCCAGAGAGGCCACCTGGTCACTTTCAAAATATATTTGCAAGGTGCATGGTAAATATAACTTTGCTATTATCAATCTTTTAAAAAATTAAAATGAATATTGAGCAGAAATAGAGTTGTAGAACACTTCATACTATGGTTAAGGAACAGTGAGAGCTGAAAGCAAAGCTCTGGGGCACTTCCAGTAACAAAGAGTAAACAGCTTCTCCTCAGGAACCTGCAGGCCCCACATCTCCAAGAGCAAACACGGTCACGGAGAGAGAGACCTGGTAGACTTGTTTCTGAAGGTGGGAGGAATTAGAAGCACCTAGCAAATACTGAGAAATACAGTAGAGGTCAAATCCTATGATAATGAAGTATTTCTCTTTCTCTAGCCAATGCTTGTTACAAACAATATAGGAGTATCACAAAAGAATCTCAATATTTCATTAAAATTTTCTGAAGAGAGTAGTGGCTTTTCCTACTGCAGACAAAAATGAGTTAGTGAGATAGCAATTACCTTTCAAGATGTTCCTTTTCCTCTTCTTGTTCACACTTCTCAGTTCCAAACTTGGCTTTCAGTGAGTGGGCTCTAGCAATTAGGGCTTCCACGTTAGTAATTTGATGGATGATTTCCTAACAATAGAAAAGGAAAACCCATACATTAGAACATAGCAACAACAACAACAACAACAACAACAACAACAAAAAGTGAAGCTTTTTAAAAATGTATCTTGAAAGTAATTATGGTCAACCGCGGAGAGTGTCTGGCAAGATGCTAAGACATCATCAAACTTACTTCTAATTTCTTGTCTTCTGGGTTAGGAAAATGCAAAACTATACTGGAATGGGATATTATCTGTTTTATAATCTTCTTAACTGAAGAAATGTTTTCCAGATTTTCTGTTTTTAAAAAGATCAAAGCCATTATTAAATAAGTTTGACAAAATACACTTTCATTTTAGAAATGAACTAATTACTAATCAAGTAAGACATTTACCTTCTTCCTTTACCTTGAGAACAGCTGCATGAATCACACAAGGTAACAGGTGCCGAGCAAGGTCTGCAGGCTTCTGCATTGCCAGGTAGTGCAGCACCTGCAGGAGACACAAGTTAGGTAAATGATCAATGCAATTGTCAAAGAAAAAAGCAGCATTTACGAAAGCAAAAAAATCCTCTGGACTAGCAATTTTCAACCCTTTTCATCTCATGATACACACAAACTAATTACTAAAATTCTGTGACACACCAGGAATTATATTTTTTGCCAATCTTACAAAAATACATGTAATTTTGATTCATTCACGCTGGATGACAATTGTTGTGTTGGCTGCTGTCATTGTTTTTACTTGACAATCTAAAGGAAAAGAGGTCAGTGCCCTGACTGAACAGTCAGGTACTGCATGTTTTAAACACTCTTGCAGCACACCAGTTGAAAATCTCTCCTCTGGACCACTGAACTCACAGCTGTAACAAAAGTAGAGAGCTCTCTTCTCCTAGTACCAACCCTACTCATCTGTGTAAGCAGCTACAATTCCCAAAGACAAGAATAATGTTACTGAAAACTACCAAGTACCTCCATCTCTATTAAGGCAAATATTCTCACATTCCCCGCTCTTCTCCCTCAGCCTCACTTCCAAATGTAATGCGTGCAAATTAGGAAAATACAAAGAAAATTTTAAAAAATCTGTAAACTGTACTACCTAGGGACAGAAATTGTTAATAGTGGATCATTTTCATTCCAGGACTTTTCAAGACATCAAATACACATAATATATTTTAACTAATATTAAGTATGTAAAATACTGTTTTGTGACCTGTTTTTCTCACTTAACATTTCTAAACATTTCTA
The DNA here is from genome assembly GCA_004027475.1 of Anoura caudifer. NCBI lineage: Eukaryota > Metazoa > Chordata > Mammalia > Chiroptera > Phyllostomidae > Anoura > Anoura caudifer. The sequence continues at coordinate 21,184 of PVKU01004551.1, forward strand.
GTGACCCTCCACTCATTTTTCTGGTTTGGTCTGGGTGTTTTAGTTTATTTTTTTCCAAAATGGAAATTGTTTTATTTTTCTTATTTCAAAAATACAGAGTTTTTATCATGCAGATTGACTCTTGTTTCTATGGGGGATGGAGAGAGGCAGGTGATGGATTACTGGTGCCTGACAAGAAAATTCCAGACAGGCTGATTAGGATTATGTTTCTGGGAGAGGCTGAATCTACAATTAGATCAGTTATGAAATCTTGGTTTGGTATCATTGGCTTTTTTTTTTTTTTTAACACAAGTATGCCATTTTGGACCCATGGTTTTCTCTTTAACAAATACATACACACAAATATTCTTTTCTGGACAACTTGAGAACAAGTTGCATACATCATGTCCTTTTTTTCCTATATATTTCAGTGCATATTTCCTAAAATTAGGAATTTTTTTATTCAAAGTAAATTTAACACTGATCAAATACTTTTTTTAAAGCAATATAGAACTATTTATTGACCACTGTTTATCAGTATTTACAATAAAGTAAACAACATACGGGGTCTGTCTGGAAAAAGTCCAGGCACTGTTAATATAACAAGAACAGTTTGCATGACATTGATGTAACCTGGCAGCCAAGGAGAGTGGACTGGAATGCGCATGTGTGAACAATGACAACTTCACTGTACTAATCAGTGGGGGTGCTAGATGTCATTCCGTGAGCATGCGTACTGTGTGGCTGTTGCATTCAAAATGACTGAGCAAGTAGAGCAATGAATCTGCATAAACCCCCCCACCAAACAGACAAAGAACCCACAATGATCCTTTGGTATTTTTTACTTAAATACAGATTCTGACTGAGTAATGACAATGAAGATTTTCCCCAACATTTAGAAAAGCTGTTTTCTAATGCAGAGGAAAGAATATACCATAGTATCAAATGTTCTTTTCTGACAAAGGAAACAACTACAGAAAGCTTTTGTTCCCAAGTAACTAGTGCTATAGAAACTCCCTGCGACGACTCCCCCAGTACTACTTCAAAACAAACATATGAAACTTGATTTTTATTAGAATATAGTTATTTCTTCATGCTAATAAATAAAAAAAAACCATGACCCAGGTTTTATAGATATAGAAATATGAATAAGTATATGTGAAAAGCAATGTAAACATTAGGCTTCGTGTTCTGGACAGGAATGCCAAGTTAGTCTCTCTTCATAAAAAGCAATTTCAATTTAAAGACTCTTCATATTTGCCTCTTGCCAGCACCAAATCTGCCTCATCTGAATCTTTCCATTTCATGAGAAACATTAATTCTCCAGCACTATCTGTGGCACTTACTATTTGTTCAGGATCAAGACCGTTGACAAAGCCTTTTGGTTTATCAGCAGCATCTCTTTTCTTTGGTTTGCTATCATCAGAATCACTGTCAGATAAAACTTCCTTTTTGTACCATCATTTTCTTTACCAGATTTTTGAAAATTGAGAAATGCTTCAATTAACCCTGGACAATCTAAATTTTCTTCAGGTTCCCAAGTATTGTCACCATCTGTGAATCCCTTCTACTTCAGGAAATGTTCCACCTTCCCATTCACTATGCGTTGGTCCAAAACTTTTTCCACTACAAATCCTTCATGCTCTGCCTCTTCAACTCTTTTACTCTTTCCATTCTGTTTCTTTCCCATTTTTTGCAATGTAGTTTTATTGGAGGCAAATTTTTATTGCAGACTTGAAGAACTATTAGTCATCACCTCCATGCTGCTCCGGATCCAGCGACCATGGTGTCACTTTGGCCATGCAAGGCTTTAGCAAGAACCACATTCCAGGGGGCAGGAACTGAGTACTCTAGCCCGGGACCAAGGCCAAGAGGGGATTGACAGTAACTCAAATAATTTTTTAAAAAATTTATTTTTAGAGAGGGGGCAAGAGAGGGGGGAAAACATTGATGTCAAAGAGAAACATCTATCGGGTGCACCCACTGGCCTGGGACTGAACATGCAACCTGGGCACATGCCCTGACCACAATGGAACTGGTGACCTTTCACTTTGTAGGACGCCGCCCAACCAACTCAGCCACATCAGCCAGGGCTCATCAAATACTTTTAACCTAATCTGCTATCCTTATTATAATTTTGTCAACTGATTGAATAATGTCTTTTATAACCTTTTTACACCATCCTACAGGATCCACTAAAGGATCATGCAGTGCCTTTAGTGGTCCATACCTCTATAATCTGAATGAATCTGGGACAGTTTTCTAGTCTGTATTTTGTAACATTGATGTTTTGAGTATAGCCTCCATCCCTGCCCATCCTGCTTTTTGGTTAACAAAATCCAATATTTTATCTATATTTTTGTAGTTTTAAAAAACTGAGATACAATTTACATATCATAGAATTTCCCACTTTAAAATGGGTTTCAGTGGTTTTTATCCTAATCACAAGGCTATGAAACCATTACCATGACCTAATTCCAGAACATTTTCATCACCTCAAAAAGAAAGCTGGGACCCAAACCCAAGAGCACTCCCCCACTCCTCCCACTTCTTGGCCCCTGGCAACTACTAAACTATATTTTTAGCTCATTGATTTATTATTCTGGATATTTCATATAAATAGAATTATACAGTATGTGGTCTTCTGTTTCTGGCTTCTTAGAATGTTTTTAAGGTTTATCCACGTTATAGCATGTATCAGAAGTCCATTCATTTTTATGGCTGAATAATATTCCACAGTGTGGACATACCCTTGTTTTGCTTATCCATTGATTATTTGATAGACATTTTGATTGATTCTACTTTTTGGCTATTATGAATAATTCTGTCAATATTTGTATAATCAATTTCCTAAGTTTTATCTAATGTCCTTTCCTGTTCCGGGATCCCATCAAGGGTAGCATATTACATTTAGTAGTTATTCTTCTAGATTCTCTTTGGATGTGAGTTTCTGAGAATCGGCTTTTTTTTTTTTAACTGACTATGACAGTTTTGAGGTGAAATCCCAATTGAGGTATTTTGTAAAAAGTCCCTCAGTTGGGATTTATTAGATGCTTTTCTTATAATTAAACTGGAGTTATATATCTTTGGAAGACCAGAGAGGTGGAGAGCTGTTTTCAAGAGTATGTATTATTAATATGATTTATACCTGTTAACTATGCTCACCGGGTGGAGGGGGTGTTTGTCAGGTTTCTGCACTATAAAATGAGTCATTCTCCCCACTCTGCACACTGCTCTTCAGAAGGAAGTCACAATTACGGATGGAGTGGGAGTTATGCTCCACTTTACTGAGGGCAGAGTAGGGCTGGGGTTCTTGTGCATGGGAGATTTGTTCTTCTCTCCAATACATTCAATCATTTATTTACATCATTATAGACTCAAGGATGTCCAACATTACTTTATTTTGCTGCTCAAATTATTCCAGTGTTGGCCACTGAAAAATCTTTCAGTAGGCTCCTGTGTCCTTTTAATATACTCCCACAATTGTGTGTGTGTCTTAGCTCTTTTTAAAACAGAATGTTAATTTGGGGTTTATCTGTTTCCTCATTAGATGCAGGTTATGCATTCTTGAACCAAACAGTATCTGTTAAGTGATGTTGGATCCTTCAGAGAATCACATTTCAAAGCAGACAATCTCTATCTTCCCCTTACTAGTGATGTAGTTTTGATCACTCCAGTCAAGGTACTGTCCCATTTCTCCACTACGTAGTTATTATTTCTTTGCAATTCAGAAGTAACCTGCAGACAGTTACTTTAGATCATGCAATTACGTTCTTCACCTGAATTTACACCTAGACTTGATTATTCTTGCCTAAACCAATCTTAACTATAATATGATTATATAGTAAAGTTCCCGACTCCAACATAGTTTCCATATTTATTAGTCATCTTGGTGCTGACACGCCCTTCTCTTCCATTTATTTATTTATTTGTGTATTATCAATGTGGAACCATGGGTCTCAACTTTTTCCCAATGGTTTATAATTTATTACCTTCCTTAATTATCTGCCACTCAAATTGTCCAGATTTGGCCAATGAGAGTGCCTTCAAGCTAGTCCTTAATGAAATGCCTCTTTTTATTAGCACTTTCGTATTTCCCATCAACACATGATGTTTCATACTTATCTCATACTTTCCCTGCTCCAATCCTTAAATCAGCCATTTCTGAGGAAAGCATGATTCTTTCAGTGAAGAATGTTCTAGAAATAAAACTATGTGTGTTCACTGATACTAGGATGTCACTGCTTCTAAACTCTTCCAGAAGAGGGCTAGAAAATACATGCTTGTAGTATATATAATGTATATACCCACATACCTATCTATATTTTGGAAATCTGTGAGTCCAAACAAGTCCCCCTAATTCCAATCCACTGCCATTGGGCCTTCCTGGCCTTCCTCAATTCCATGTTCACAGCTCACTTCTATAATGAGAAATCTGGCTTTTAACAAATGTCAACACACTAATTACTCGTTTGCTCACACAATAATCCACTTAAAAGTCTCAGAAATTGTTTATCTGTATCACTACACAAAACAAACCAAACCTAGAGAATGAGTTTAGGATTTGTTTGCAGTGTTCTCCCACCTTCCACCACAACTTAAGGTATACAGTCATAAATATCTTATGTGTCTATAAATTACTTGGATTAGATTTCCCCTCCCACCTCCCTGCCTTCAGTGTGATTAGGCTACTTATTTGAAACACCAAGACAGGACAGAAAGAAGTTAGGGAAAAACCCTGACAGGTGCTGAGGAAGCAGGAGCCAACATCGCAGGCCAATAAGCCCCCAGGTCGTCCTCTCACCACAGCCCCCACCCTCCTTGCACAATCAAAAAGAAACAGTTTACGGCAGGAAACCCCTGTGGTGTTCACAGAAGTAAACAAGGACTTGTTAAAACCATATCAATTCAAGATGGTGGAAAAACTGACCAGAGACTAAACCCTAAAGCTCATTATACTGTCATAATGAAAACGGACTCCAGAAGTAGAAGCATCAAACCCCATGAGAGGGACAAACGCCATGACACTTCTGGAACAGTCCATGTTTGTGTGGGAACAAGACCCCCCTCCCAACCAGAAAGGGGAGTCAGAATTTGGTGCCACAAACCTCAGAAACAACCCACCCTTGGAAACACATAAAATCCCAAGAACTGACTGTCCATGTGCGCTCTTTACGAGCAGGTTGGCTGTGTCCATTCGGACGCATACTTTAGCTTCTTTCACAGAGGCACCTGCACCCTGGCCCGCTGTCTCTACCTGAATAAAACTTGCTGTAGTTCTCACTCTGACTTGTCCTTGGGATCTTTTCCGCACAAGTTAAGAGCCTGGAGGTCACCCGACACACAAGAGGTCCTTCCAGGATGGTGCCAGGGCAGACCGCCCCTGGTGGAACCAGTTATGTGACAATACAGCAAGGTTAATTTATCTCAGCTTGCTTTCAGTTTTAGATTATCTTTCCTCTTTCCAGTCTTGTTGATTAAATTTTTGAATATGTAGGCCACTAACAGTTTTTCAGCAGTCAAAAATATACAGAAAGTATATTCTTTTCTAAGTGTTACTCCTTCCCATATTCCTTCTACTCTATCTCTCCCTCCCCCTTTCAATCATTCTTGTTAACTAATTTCAGTGTTTTCTAGTTTATCCTGAGTTCCTTTTTGTAAAGACAAGTGATATGTTTTCTTAGTTCTCCTTATCTTTTACACAAAATGAAGCACATAATATTTATTCTTTTATTGTGCACTGTACTCAATTATGTTGATGAATCATAGTTTATTCAAGAAAGCTTCTAAATTTGGGCAGGTAGATAGGTTTTAGTAATTTTTTTTAAAAGACTGTATTTGTTTTTAGAGAGGTGGAAAGGAAGGAGAAACATTGACAGGTTGCCTTTCACATGGGGGATGGGTCTGCCCTGACTGGGAAACAAACCAGGGAACCTTTTTTGTTTGCAGGATGACGGTCAACCCACTGAGCCACACCAGGCAGGGCAGTTTCTAGTATTTTGTAATTACAAGTAATTACATCAATGAACAACTTAGTGCATCTTTAATTTTGTACTGTTGAAAATATTAAGGTAAATCTCTGGAAGTGGGATTGCTTCTAGGTCAAAGGGTTGAGATCTAAGGAAATTCTGTTAAATAGTACCAAATTCCCCTCCACAGAAGTGGGGTGCAGGTGGGGTGCACCATCTTGCCTCTGACCAGTAATGAATGAGAAGATCTGCTGCCTCAGAGTCTCACCAAATATTTATCAAGTGTTTAAATTTTTGCCAATCTCATGTGTAAAAAATGGTTATCTTAGTATGTTTTAATTTGCATTTCTCTTATTATGAATAAAGTGGAACATCTTTTGATAGGTTTATGTATAATTATCCTTTACTTCTGTATTGTCTACTCATATTTCTTACCCATTTTTTTTAGTATTTTGGCCCTTTACCTGTAATACATATATTTCCCCCAGTTTATGAATATTTTTCAGTTTATCATGTCTTTTGACTTTAATTTTCTTCAGCCATGCCAAAAATTTTATTTTCATTTATTTATTTTTAGAGAGAGAGAAGGGAGAAAGAAAGAGAGGGAGAGAAACATCAACGTGTGCTTGTCTCCCACACGCTCCCTACTGGGGACCTGGCCTGCAACCCTGGCCTGTGCCCTGACTGGGAATCAAACTGGTGACCCTTTCGTTTGTAGGCTGGCACTCAATCCACTGAGCCACACAGGCCAGGGCAAAAGATTTTATTTTTACAAAGTCAAATTTTATCACACATATTTTTATTTTTATTTTTAATATTTTATCTTTATTTTTAGAGAGAGGGGAAGGGAAGGAGAGAGAAAGGGAGAGAAACATCAATATGTGGTTGTCTTTCACATGGCCCCCACTGGGGACCTGGCTTGCAACCCAGGCATATGCCCTGACTGGGAATTGAACTGAGACCCTTTGGTTCACAGCTTGTACTCAATCCACTGAGCTACACCAGCCAACGCATCAACCATATTTTTAATTGCATCGGTTTTGACTCCTAATTAGAAAGCCTTTCTCTATATCCTAGCTATAGAGGAATTTATCCAGGTTTTTTCCTACTACTCTCATGGTTTCACCTTCAGTCCATTCTTGTGTATAGTATGAATGGTGGACCCTAATTTTATCTTTTGCAAAATGGTTATTCACTTATCCCAAGACTATTTATTAGATAGGTCATCTATACTCCAGTGATTTTTGATGCCATTTTCATCATATACGAGATTTCCACATGTATTTATGGACTTTCTATTCTGTTTCACTGACCTATTTAGAGGCCATATAACATTATTTAAGTAGTGAGGCTTTGTACTACGCTTTAATATCTGGTTGTGTTAGTTGCTCCCCTCCAATACCCCCTCCCCTATAGCTCTTTCTTTTCAATCTATTCTTAGCTATTCTGGCATGCTCATTTGAAATAACAATTCACCTATTTAAGGTGTACAATTAAATAGTTTTAGGTATGTTCACAGAGTTGTACAACCAAAACCACAATTTTAGAACATTTCTCTCATCCCCAAAAGAAACCCATTAACACTCAACTCTTGAAAACCCTGAGGCCTAAGCCTGCATGTTTATATTTCCACAGGAACTTCAGCATTGGTTTGGCTCCATAATAAAGTCTTTGGTATTTTTACTGGAATTTCACTAAATTTATAAATTAATTTAGGGAGAATTGAGCTTAATGATGTTGAGACTTCCTCAACAAGAACAAGGTTTATCTATTTGTTCAAGTATGCATTTTAGAAGTATTTTATTGTCTTTATTAAGATTTCGAACATCTCTTATTAAGTGTATTCCTAAGTATTTCACCATTTTTCTCTCTTATGGTCAAGAGAAAATGACATATACATCTTGGGAATGCTTATTATTTACATGTATGAATGCTACTAGTTGTATGTTAACTTTATATCCTGCTATCTTGTGAATTCTTGTGTTTCAGTTAGTTTCCCCATTGATTCTTTAGATTTTCCCAGGTATACTATCCCATCATCTGCAAACAAAAAAGGTCTTTCTTCTTTTCAACTTCTCTGTGTTTTCTCTTTTCTAATCACGTTGGCTATTTCAGAATAATGTTAAATGGCAGCAGAGAGAGTAGGTATCTTTGCCTTGTTCCTGACCTTAGTGGGAATACCTCTAGGGTTTTCCCTATTAAGATGCTGGATTTAAGACTGAGGTCTATATATATTGGGTTGGCCAAAAAAGTTCCTTTGTTTTTTTCCTTACGACGAATGACTCTAGTAGTGCTTGGTTGTCTTTAACTTCATTCAAAACAATTTTGTTAGACTGTATTGTGACAGCTGTCATATCAGCATGCATTAAAAAAAAAACAACTTACCAAAACTGGTGAATTTTTGTGTAGCCATTTTAATATTGAAGATGAAAGAACAGATGCAACATTTTCGGCATATTACGCTTTCTTATTTCAAGAAAGGTAAAAATGCAACTGAAACACAAAAAAAGATTCGTGCAGTATATGGGGAAGGTGTTGTGACTGAGCGAATGTGTCAAAAGTAGTTTGTGAAGTTTCGTGCTGGAGATTTCTTGCTGGACAATGCTCCACAGCTGGGTAGACCAGTAGAAGTTGATAGCGATCAAATCGAGACATTAATTGAGAACAATCAAAAATATACTAGGCTGGAGATATCCAACATACTAAAATATCCAAATCAATAAAGTTATTGGTGAAAATGAAAAATGTGTCTTTTATTTTACAGAAAAGACTAAATGGGCTTTTTGACTAACCCAGTATTTTATCATTTAAAGAACGCATCCATCCATTCCTACTTTCTCAAGTTTTTACCAGGAATAGGTATTAAATTTTATCAAAAACATTTTTAATATTATGAAAATTATATAATTTTCTGCTTAGACCTATTAATGAAGTCATTCTTATAAACAGACTTCCAAATAACCATCCTTTATTGTCATTATATCTAACTTTCTTAAACTGGTAAGAGAATTGTTCACTTAGAATTTTTGCATTCAATTCCTTAAGTATTACTGGTCTGAACCATTTTTTAATCTTTACCAGGTTTAGGCACTAATGTTATACTTACCCCATAAAAATATTTTGGAAATATCCTCAGATTACTATGCACTGGAACAATTTATACAGCACTGGGACTACCTGGTCAGTTTTCTCTGGGAGTGAGTCCTTTCAATATGTAAATTCAGATTTTCTTTCCTTTTTTAAAAAATTTTCTTGGATTGCAGTTTTTAACATTAGTTCTGTCCTAGTGTTTTCATTTTTCTTCTTCAAAGACTCTGAAAAAAAGAGTATTATTCCTACCTGTCCTATCTTCCATTTCTAGTACTTTCTCCCCAATCCTTTTTACTCCTTTATCTTATTTTAATTTCCTTAGCTGTTTTGCCACTCCGCCTTGATGATTTTTCTTAAATTTAAATATTAATCTATTTTCCCTTGGGCTCCTTATAATTTAGTCTTTATTTTTATATGGTTTTCTTTTTCTTCTGTTTCTGTCCTGAGTTTTTGGGTCTGTTTCTCTCTAGGTTTTAATATTTCAAATTAAACATGATTTTTCATATCCCCCCTGCATTGTTAAAGATATCTGCTTCAGTATGGAATGTTACATTAACAATTTTCTTCCTGTTTGATTTCTGGGACATATTTTCATGAGCTAAAATGATCTAATTTCACATGTTATAATTTGAAAGTGACTTTTTCTGCATAATTTTTTCTTTATTATTATATATTTTTAAATATAATTTATTGATTATGGTATTATAGTTGTCCCATTTCTCCCCCATCATTCCCCTCCACCCTGCACATCCCCTCCCACCCACAATCCCCCCTTTAGTTCATGTCCACGTGTCATAAGATCTTTAGATTCTACATTTCCCACACTATTCTTGCCCTCCCCCGTCTATTTTCTACCCACTGTCTATGCTACTTATTCTCTGTACCTTTTCTCCCTCTCTCCTCCTCCCACTCCCCTGTTGCTAACCCTCCATGTGATCTCCATTTCTGTGTTTCTGCTCCTGGTCTAGCTGTTTGCTTACTTCGCTTTTGTTTTAGGTGTGGTTGTTAATATCTGTGAGTTTGCTGTCTTTTTACTGTCCTATATTTTATCTTCTTTTTCTTAGATAAGTCCCTTTAACATTTCATATAATAAGGGCTTGGTGATGAACTCCTTTAACTTGACCTTCTCTCTGAGAAGCACTTTATCTGCCCTTCCATTCTAAATGAAAGCTTCACTGGATAGAGCAATCTTGGATGTAGGTCCTTGCCTTTCATGACTTTGAATATTTCTTTCCAGCCCCTTCTTGCCTGCAAGGTCTCTTTTGAGAAATCAGCTGACAGTCTGATGGAAACTCCTTTGTAGGTGACTGTGCCCTTATTTCTTGCTGCTTCTAGAATTCTCTCCTTCATTTTAATCTTGGCTAATGTAATTACGATGTGCCTTGGTGTGTTCCTCCTTGGGTGGGTCCAACTTCTTTGGGACTCTCTGAGCTTCTTGGACTTCCTGGAAGTCTATTTCCTTTGCCAGATTGGGGAAGTTCTCCTTTATTATTTGTTCAGATAAGTTTTCCACTTGTTGGGCTTCCTCTTCTCCTTCTGGTACCTCTATAATTCAGATGTCAGGATGTTTAAAGATGTCCTGGAGGTTCCTAAGCCTCTCCTCATTTTTTTGAATCCTTGTTTCTTCATTCTTTTCTGATTGGATGTTTGTTTCTTCCTTCTGGTCCACTCCATTGATTTGAGTCCCAGTTTTCCTCCCATCACTATTGGTTCCCTGTGCATTTTCCTTCATTTCACTTAGTGTAGCCTTCATTTGTTCATCCAATTTGTGAGCAAAATCAACCAATTCTGTGAGCATCCGGCTCACCAGTGCTTTGAACTATGCATCTGATAGGTTGGCTATCTCTTGGTCGTTTAGATGAATTGGCTCTGGGGCTTTGATCAGTTCTCCCATTTGAGCCATTTTTTTGGGGGGTCTGGCCGCACCTCTTACATATATGAGGGGCGGAGCCTTAGGTGTTCACCAGGGTGGGGCAGCCCAGTGGCTGGGTTGTGACACTGTATGTGGGGGCAGGGTCAGAGAGGGAACAATGGCACTTGCTCCGCTCTCTGCCGGATTTCAGTCCCTTCCACCACTTTCCACAACCAAATTGGGGCCTTCTGGTGCTGATTTCCATGTGGGTCGGCTTGTGTATGTTCTAGGACCCTGTGGGTCTCTCCAATGAACTCTCCTGTGAGCCTGGGAGTCTCTCCTGGCACCTCAACCACCACAAGTGTTTCAATCAGTGTTTTTAGGTTTTATTTCCCGGTGCTGGGGCCCTGGGTTGTAAGGTCTGTCTGGCTCCCTGTTTTCGCCTTGATTATCTGTGCGCAAACGTGGGGCCACTTGGTCAGCCAGCCACCTTGCGCAGCCTCACTGGGTCCGTTAGCCACCAGCTGCATGCCTGGGGCTCCTGCTCACCTGGGTCTGCCAACGTCTGCTTTTTCCTGCCGTGACTCCGACCCTCTTACCAGTCTGAATGAATTGTTGTCAGACTTCTGTAAAGTTCAACTTTCTGTTAGTTCTAGTAGTTTTCTTGTTTCTAAATCTTTGTTGTCCTTAATTGTGGTTGTACGAGGAGGCACAGTGTGTCTGCCTACGCCTCCATCTTGGCCAGAGTCACGCATAATTTCTTTAACTGATGGCAGAGGATGAGGGAGGTTGATAAGTCTTGTTTCTCTTTCATTTCTGCAAGATCCTTAATTTTCCTCTTATTTCCTTTATTCCCATCATTGCTTTATCTCAAGGGGGTATCAACCCTTCTCTATATAGCTGTTCCTTCTAAAGAAAGTGTCTTGGAGAGTTCATTTCCAGTCTTGCTTACTTTGAAGCCCTTTCCCTGTAGTCAGTCCTGTAGTGAGTATAATGACATGTAGTGTTAAGTTCTCTCTTTCTGGGGTGACTCTGCTCCATCTAAGTCTTTTGTATCCCTCACCTCTTCTTAAAACTCCGTCTTCACTCTGTACACCCACAGGCCTACAGCAATGGGAACTCCAATGGAATTTGGCTTGTTTCTCTACCTACTGTGAATCTGAAGGTCACTGTAATCTCCATCTACTAGTAATGCTTAAGGTATGGATTTATTCACTTATTAACTGCATGGGATTTTGGGGAGATGTGTAGGTGGGTAGGGCAATTTGATACTGGGAAGCTACCACTATTCGCCTGAACTCCAAAAATTTTTTAGTACTCCCAAAGCAGCCCATTAAATGATCATACCATAATTTACTGAACCAAGCTTATTTCTGGCAACTTTGGTTGCATCTACTTTTTCAATAAAAACTGTGTTGAATTTCATTCCTGTACATTGATCTTTATGTAGTTCTTATTATTTCCTTAGTAAGCTCCTTGGTAGTATAATTGTTAGATCAAAGGACATATTACTATTTTTTACATTTTTTAAGTATATTTGATTGATTATGCTATTACAGTTGTCCCATTTTTTCTCCCCTTTATCCCCCTCCACTCTGCAAACCCCCTCACATCAGCATTCCCTCCACCCATGTTCATGTCCATGGGTCACACATATAAGTTCTTTGAATTCTCCATCTCCTATACTACTCTTAACCTCCCCGTCTACTTTGTACCTACAATTTATGCTTCCTATTCCCTGTACCTTTCCCCCATTCTCCCCTGCTCTGCTTCCCCACTGATAACCCTCCATGTGATCTTCATTTCTGTGATTCTGTTCCTGTTCTATTGTTTGCTTAGTTTGTTTTTGGTTTTGGTTTTGTTTTTTTTAGTTTCAGTTGTTGATAGTTGTGCTTGCTGTCATTTTCCTGTTCATATTTTTTATCTTCTTTTTTTTACGTAAGTACCTTTAACATTTCACATAATAAGGGCTTAGTGATGATAACTCCTTTAACTTGACCTCATCTAGGAAGCACTTTCTCTGCCCTTCCATTTTAAATGACAGCTTCACTCGATAGAGCAATCTTGGATGTAGGTCCTTGCCTTTCATGACTTGGAATACTTCTTTCCAGCTCCTTTTTGCCTGTAAGGTTTCTTTTGAGAATCAGCTGATTGTCTTATGGGAACTCCTTTGTAGGTAACTGCCTCCTTTTCTCTCACTGCTTTTAAGATTCTCTTGTTATCTTTAATCTTGGCTAATGTAATTATAATGTGCTTCGGTCTGTGCTTCTTCTGGCCCAACTTCTTTGGGACTCTTTGAGCTTCCTGAAAGTCTATTTCCTTTTCTAGATTAAGTTTCCCTTCATTGTTTTTTCAAATCAGTTTCCAATTTCTTGTTCTTCCACTTCTTCTGGCACCCCCAGGATTCAGGTGTTGGAATGTTTAATGTTGTCCTGGAGGTTCCTCAGCCTCTCCTCATTTTTCTGAATTCTTTTTTCATTCTGTTCCAGTTGAATGTTTATTTTTTCCTTCTTTTTTCTTTATTTCACTTCACACAGCCTTCACTTCTTCCTCTATTTCACAACCATACTCAATTGTTTCTGTGAGCATCCTGATTACCAGTGTTTTGAACTCTGCATCTGATAGGATGGCTATCTCCTCCTCATTTAGCTCCACTTTTGGAGTTTTGATTGGTTCTTTCATTTGGGCCATGTTTCTTTGTGTCAGCACACCTCTTACGTCGTAAAGGGCAGAGTCTTAGGTATTCGCCAGGGTGGGGCAACCCACTTCACTGAGTTGGGGCACTGTATATGGGGGAGGGGTCTGAAAAGGAACAATGCCACTTGCTCAGCTCTCAGCCAGCTTTCAGTCACTTCCTCTGCTACCCCCATGCAAATTCGGTCCTTCAGGTGCTGATTCCTGGGTGGGTAGGTTTGTGTATGTTCTAGGACCCTGTGGGTCTCACCAATGAACTCTCCTGTGAGACAGAGAGTTTCTCTCACCTGTTGCAACCTCCACAGGTTTTTACAGTCGGAGGTTTTGAAGTTTTATTTCCCCATGCTGGAAACCTGGGTTGCGCAGTCTGTCTCGCTCTCTAGTTGTTCCTCTTGGCTTTTCCACAGGCGAATGTGGTACTGCCCAGTCTACTGCCTTGCTGCACGTCCTCTATGCCCCGGCTGCCTGCCTTCACCTTCCCTACCAGTCCGGATGATTGTTTTTTCTTTAACTCCTTGGTTGTCAGACTTCCATACAGTCTGATTTTCTGGCAGTTCTGGTTGTTTCTTGCTTTTAAATTTGCTGTTGTCCTTCTTTTGGTTGTGTGAGAGAGGGAAGTGTATCTACCCATGCCTCCACCTTAGGACATGATCATTTTTAAGGCTTTTGATATATGCTGTAAGACAATCCCATGGTAAGTATTCCATATAAAATATGCATGTCTTATTTTTGGTCCAACCTGCAACTAGTTCTAGTATCTTATATGTAAATAACAGATATATAAAAGTCTCATTAAATTTCAATGTTTTGTTTCTTAAGTTTGTCCAAATCTCTCATGTCTATGGCAGTGAATTTTTAAAAGGGAGATCAATAATTGCCATTTTAGTATTAGATACCCAAACTTCAGTTACCTTTTCTGCTTCCCGTGTATCATCAAAGAGTCTCCTTTGCCTTCTAGCAGGAATTGGCTTAGCTGTTTCCCAGGCTTCTACCCACATGTTGCTTGGAATCTTCATTCGGGCACTTAGTTCTCCTTTCAGAACGGTGTTTCCCTTTTCATCAGTCACTTCCTCTTCAACATAGTCTCGGGGTGAGTACCACCTCACAAAATCTTCCAGGCAACAACCTGGATTGGCTGCCTAAAACAAGGCAAAAATTTCAGCAGATTCAAATAAAAATCAACAGTTACCAATAAACCTATTTGCAAAATCATATCAATACTTTCCCTTTCACAAAAAGCTGACCTGATCGTTAGAAAATCTAATATGTGACATGAGTTGGCTGTCACCTCAAAAACAGATCAGATGTTCAAGTACCAAAAGCATTTTGTTTTTGCTGTTTTATAGAAAAAGAAACCATTTCATTTGATGAATCTGGAAATAAAAATTTGGTGTAAAGCAAAAATAATTGTCTTAAACAGATAAGTTACACAGTTTAAAATTACAGTACTTAGAAAAGTATCAAGTAAGTGTAAGTAAATAATACACAACGTAATCAGAATAACAACACAACAATGGAAAAGTTCTGCTCATTTTTTCCTCAATAAATTAATGCTGGTACTGCGGTAAATATCAGCTAACCTCAAAAATGTTCTATTTAGCCACCAAATTTTTGAGCTTCATGTAACAAATTACCATCATATAAATTGCTTTTGTGCTGTTAAAGAACTGAAATTCAAACTACTGTTTTTCAGGTTTCTGGAAACTAACTAATTATAGTTTTACTCGGGGGATAATTCTATAGAATTAACAATAGTACATTTCAAAATCCTTTAAGTAATTCTGCATTCAATCCTGGGGAAAAGTAGAGGCTTCATGGTGTTAGTGGTAGGGCACAGAGTTCTTTTCTGCAAGTGTCCAGTAATATATTAGCTGAGTACTAAGGATGGGCATATATATCCTCCCGTAATACTCAAAAGATATGTGTACATACAATAAACACATACCTTTGGTTATATTTTCTACCATAACATAATCTTCCTGCTGTAAGTACTATATTTAATTGCCTGAAATAGTAAGTGATGCAAGCATTAAGAAAGTGCTAAACGGAAGGTCATTTTCTTTCTTTTTAAATTAAATTAAAAGACCAAAATGCAAACAGACATGGTAAGAACGGTTAGTCTTACCATGAGAAGAGTAAAAGTGACAATTCCTCCCTCCTGAGCTCATCGGCTACCAGCTTAACCATCTCAATTTAGGAAATCCCCCTGAGGGGAGAGCAATCAGAGGAGCTCCTTAACTGAGAATCAATAACATAAACTTGTAAGGGCTATGGCAACCTGGCAACAAAGTACTGGTGTGAACTGCAAAGGGTCAAGATTTCTGCATGATTCAGGATTTAAGATCTGGATATTAACCAGGCAACATGATATCCACATGAAAACATCTTAGGAAACTATACATGAGCCTTGGGTGAAAAGGGAGAACTTGAAAAGAGAAGAGAAGAGAAGAGAAGAGAAGAGAAGAGAAGAGAAGAGAAGAGAAGAGAAGAGAAGAGAAGAGAAGAAAACTGACCTCTTGTACCACAGAACGTGTTAAAGAAAGATAGTAGTCCACACCAGAATTCCTCCCTCTGGTTGTCCTTACTACATATACCAAGCTAAACAAAGAGAGCTACCAGGAGTAGGTTGAGGCTCACTTCAGCTATGCCTTATTTCGGTTCTGCTCTTACAGGCATGTACTCCAAGGGCATGCTTGAGAACAGCCCCTGTCCTTCTGCAATTGTCAGGTATAGGTACCTCAGGTACATGTAAGCATTTATCCAAAGCTCTGGGGATTCTCCCAAGGGCCCTTAAAGGAAGCCATGTAAAAAGGGGAACCCTATCTATTTTAGAGTGACTACATGTTTCCTTAAATATATTACCTGATTTCTACACAGGGACAGATGTATAAAAAGACTATTTGAAATACCATTTATTTTCTGATTAAAACAATGCTATAAGAGATCTGTAGGTTCCCAGATTAATCCAAAAGAATTTCAGGAACCATAATTTTGCTGAAGAACAGTGTTAAATGAATTATATAGAACCTTACCATCAGGCACCAATATGTTTCTACGGGGGAAAAGCATTTACAGTCCCAATTTGGAATTTCACTCTGTACTTGCCTCTGCAAGGACAATGTAGCAGGACAGGGATAGATGAACACGAAGGCAGGTAGAGGTCAGGCAGAAAACGGCTGCTGGGCACGCCTAGTGCCTCCTACTGCACCCTGGCGCCTGCACCCCAGCCCGCATCATACCTATTCCCTAATCAACCTTTTTGGTTTAACACATGCCCTGAGAGCCAACTGACTTCTCTTTATTCACTATACCAACTATTTGTTTTAAAATAACATATTCTTTTTCTTATTTCACAGCAGAATAGAACTCACAGATTTTCTGTATCTTTCTAACTCTCTGAGGAAAACATACAGCTCTAAAAAGGTTTACTGAAGACTTTTTCTTTTAGTAAATACAGGGGAAATAAGCAGGGAATAAAGAGGCTCCTCCCTTTTATTGCCACAAATTTGCTATTAGGAAAGATAAAAGTGTCATAGGCTTTCATGAGGTGTTTGTGTGGGAAAAAAAAATCAAACTCAGGCTGGCACCAAAGAGGGCTGAGTAGGGCGCATGGAATGGGGGAGGGAGGCCATCGCAGGTAGAGGCAGGTTAAGGAGGAAAGTCTGGGCCTGGGAGACTGTTCAGAGTACCAGCAGTAGCAAAGAGAGTCTGTGGCCCAATGGGCTAAGCACTGTCTTGTTTAGTTTTTTAAATCTACATCTACATCTATATCTATATCTACACACACACAGACCTGCCTCTTCTTTCAAAAGTTGAAAAAACAAAACAAAACAAACAAAAAGCCCAAACAATTTTTCTTCATCCCTGTGTTTTTAAGCTAATAAGCCGAATGTCACCATTCTCTGAATTCTCTATGGTCTAGATACAGGACTGTATTTAAGCCTAAAATAGTCTTTTCCAGGTAGCAAGGCCTTCTCATCCCAGATGGTTACTCATCTGTGAAACCTTCCATGACATACTCAGTAGAGTCAGTCACCTTTTAGACCTTACCTTCATTAGAGAACTTACCACAATTATTTACACATCACCTTTCTTAAGAGACTGCAAGTATAAATAGTGTATCTCTTATTTATCTAGTCGTAGTGCAAGTCACAAAATAGGACATCAAAGGTCTGTTAAATGAAGGAACCTGTGTCAAATCCCAAGGGTTTTCTAAAAGCTTCGCATTATATTGGTTGAACATACACAAAGGAAGACATCCCAATGCACATATAAAAATAATTGAAATCTGAACTTTCAATTATTATTCAAAGACTGTTCTTTTCTTTCTTTAAACGTAAGAAGCAACTATGAATAGTACAACCTCTAGGGGACAAAAGTGGGGTGTTATTACCTACTAATGAAATAAAAACTTTTAATAAAAAAGACATTCAGGTCTTCATACCACTTTCCTGAGTGACTTTCACAGCTTCATCTCAGAATAACTCAAAATAGAATCCTGAGGTCTGACAGCGTGACCTACCTTAAAAGACTCCATATCTGACAGCAGACAGGCACTCTGCATGCGTGCTCTGAGGTGAGCCCCTTCTGCTGATGTACCTAATTTAGCTAGAACCTCCGACTGCTCTTCGAGCAGGTCTTCTGTCATAGGTGCTGGTTCCTGTGAAGCACAAAAGGACAAAAGCACATGAACAGTCTTTTTGTAGATAAAGCAGAACTATAAAAATAGAATGAAGACAATTATTTCAGCTCTAGCAGTCCCAAGATACATATTTAACAGAACTCAGAGAAATTCACAAGTTTTTTGGGAACCTACATAAAAATGTAACAAATTAATAAAAATGAATTAAATATGACTTTCAGCATCTCCCTCCCTCCCCCAACAGACAAGATCATCATATTCTCCTTGGTGAGGATTGATGGCTACAAGATAGAGGAATTTGGGTGCACCGAACATTTTCCTGCCTATGAACGGTACAGAAATAAAGGCCTAATGATATTTTTATGTGTATTATCACTAGCTGCAAAAAGGTTTTTATTATAATAAGAGAGGAAAACTGATACACATGAAAATTAAAGGCAAATGAAATGAAACCCAAATAACTAGAAATCAGAGACATTACACAGTTTAGTGTAACCTGCCCCCACCAAACAAAGAAGCTAAGGTAAATTTAAAGGAGGATATACTGTAGAATCATCAAAAGAGTGACAGAAAACATTTCAAAACTTTCAAAGGGCTTTAGGAAAGTTCTCTGAGAATTTATTCCATTAGATTTTATATTTGAAATATGAAGAACTCAACAATCCAGACACAGACTAAACAAAGCTTGCCTGCTTTTGTTGTTAATTAAAGCCAGAAAAACATAAACTTTTAGCTTGTTACATAATAGGGGTAAGATGTAGAAGAAGTATTTAGAGTATTTGTCAATAGATTTCTTCTAGATTTCAGGAGCTTATTATAAACCACAGTTTCTAGGCCTCAATACCACTGACATTTTAGACTGAATAATTCTTGCTCATGGGGCCTGTCCTATGCACCTCTGGCCTCTCCCTACTAGATTTCAGTAGTACCACTCCACTTCATGACAATAAAAAATGTTTGCAGATGTTGCCAAATATCCCAGGTGAGAAGTACTGCCTTAAAGATAAGTAATTTTTGTAACCATCTCTCAGAGAAGCATGGCAAAGCTATGGCATTTGAACACAGAGCAAGAAACAAAAAAAAAATAACTTCTTTTTTCTTGTATCATACTGATTTTTAAACAAACCTAAATGGGGCACTTTCAAACACTACAAAAGAGAATATAAGGTATAAGCCTTCCCAGACAACAATGTGGAAATTAATACATGGTGAGCATTTATGACATGTCCTCTGGTCCAACAGTTCCACTTCTAGTAATCTAAGTGCAGCATTATTTATCATAGTGTGAAAAGTGGAAAGAATCTGAATACACACTAACAGGGAAATGGTTTAATACAGAAAAATGGGAGGGAACTACTCTAATAGTGATTATCTCTGGATTATAAAATTATGAATTTTGTTTTTTTTTCTTTTAAAATATTTTATTTATTTATTTTTAGAGAGAGGGGAAGGGAAGGAGAAAGAAAGGGAGAGAAATATCAATGTGTGGTTGCCTCTCATGTGCTCCCAACTGGGGACCTGGCCAGCAACCCAGGCATGTGCTCTGACTGGGAATCCAACTGGAGACCTTTTGGTTCCCAGCCCTGTTTTCTTTTCTCTACAATGAATGTGCATCACTTTTAAAGTCTCCCACTAATGCTCAGGGTTGAATAATAATTAAAAAGGTAGTATGACAGTGTGGTTAAGAGTCTACGCTCTAGAAACAACATAACTGTACTTGAATCCCAGCTTTATGACCCTGGACAATCACGCAAGTGTTATGTTGTGAAGAATAAATCCTGGCACATGCTCAATAAATGCTATAACTTAGAAACAAAATACTTAGGTTGGTATAAGCTTCATACTCTCTACTTTCTCTATGACATCAAAATGGCTCAGTCAAATTCAAAAATCATATGAATTGTCAATGAAACAGTACACTCAAAAGAAGAGGCCTTCCTTCCTTTTATGAAGAAGGAGCTAGTTTTCATTGTCCTGCAGCCCTGAAATTACAGGATGGGAGGGAAGACTGGAAGGAGAATGACTATTCCTCCCACCTGGAAATCTCAGGCCAACTATAAGTGAAGAACAGTATCGAGAAATACAGGTAGCAAATAGCATGAAGAGCATATATTTTCATATATAAAACTTCTGAATACGTCCAAAGCTTTCTCGTACACATGATCTCATATGAGCACTGAGAGGAGGCCAGAGCATTTTACAAGTGATGAAGGAACTGAGGTGCAGAGATAAAATACCTTGCCCAAGATCATCAAGTGACAAAACTACCAAGTGGCAAACTTAAGAAGGAATCTAGGACATCTGTCTGATACTGACTTTGAGAATGACTAGTTTATTCAATCTACTAGCTAGGGACTCCTGCTCACACTCTCCACAGGTGTCCCTAGTCCTAGCCCTGGCACTAGAGTACTGGGTAAAATCTTGAAGCTTTTCCTAAGCATAAATTTTAGGCTGACTTAGTATAGATGAATGGATTAGGAGCATGTTTGAATTCTTATGAGTCAAGGACCTAAATAAAGTTATTTATTTATTAGTGATTAATGGCACATTTTAAGCTAACTTCTGAAGTTTGAAATTTATTGGTTTTAACTGGAATCATTTTTAATTTCAGACATTTTGTAATATAAGCACATATATAGTGGTAATAATTCAAATAAGATTAACTTTGAAGACAGTAAAATTAACTAAAAATTTGCCCTGATTTCCTAAAGGTAAGATATAAAAATTAATTTCATAATACATATGATACATGTAGAGAGAAAAGTGAGTTTTAATTATTTCAAATTTAGACTATAAATTCAAAGGTGGAAACTGAAGCATCTGAACTAAATGAGAGAAACATAACCTTTTGAAGAAAAATAAAACTTGAGCTTCTAGAACAACCTTGGACTGTTTATTAACCCAAACCAAGACAATCTGCAACTAGATCATTAAAATTAGAGAGTACTGTTAATTAAAACTTGGAAATAGAAAGAATATATCATAAAAATAACTTTAACATTAATTTACTGCCAAATGCTTTTAAAAATGATATGTGATATAATCCTAAACAACCTAAAATAATGCAAACTATTAGTGGCTTTTAAAGTATTTAATTTTGGTTCACTAAATAATGGGTAAGGTTTAAAACTGGAGATACATTAGAACATAGAAATACTTCCATGTTTTCCTTCTTGTCAATTATCCATTGTATGATAATTTAATTTTTTAACTACTTTTTTGAACTATAATCAACATACAATAATTGAAAGAGTGTATTTGCTAACTATACATCCATAAAATGATCACCACCATCAAGATAATGGATAGATCCATCACCTTCAAAAGTTCTCAAATGCTCATTTTTGGAACATCCATAAAAAAAAAAAAAAAAAGAATGGATCTGTGATAGATCCATGCAATGGAGCGCTCCTAAGCGATAACAATCAATGATTACTGATATACACAACATACGTGTGAATCTTAAAATAATGCTAAAAGATTACCACCACCACAACAAAATCCACCTCCCACAAATGATACTGTAGTTACACAAAACTCTAGAAAATGTAAACAAAATTATTGTTTCTTTAGAGAAATAAAGGCTCAGAGAGGAAACACAGCTTCTACTAGCAATACTGCTCACAAGTGGTGGTACAAGGGCATGAATCTCGTTCTACCAGATCCCCAAACCCAGGTCTACACAATGAAATCTCAATACCACCTGCATGCTTCCTAACAAAATAAGAAAAAATATACACTTGGCTTTCAGCTTTAGAATATTCTGTCCTAATACTAAAAATAGTATTACACAAAACAGCACTGAAATGGTGACAAAATATCTAAAACATAATTTATTTTAAAAGGATATCATGAAGCAAAAAGCATAAGGCCTCTCAAACCAAAAAACTAATCTCCTAAATGATAGACATCTGACAAAGAAACACTATAAGCATAGATAATAAAGTTAACAGAATTCATGTTTAAAATTAGCAAACATCCCAACATCCCACTGCACTATTATAACAATTCATCAACCCATTTCAGAATATGAAACCAGTTGCTAGTACTTTTAAGTAAATCTTTGCATCTTGAGAACCAATACCAGCCACTTATATCTTATAAAAGAAAAAGTCCTCAGAAAAATAATAGCTAAAAGTCGAATGCTTACTTTGGATCGGAGACTCTGTTATTCATTTACCGCATGTAATTTCATTTAAAACTCCCAATTATCATATGATGACCTCAATACACAAGGAAAGCATTTGACAAAATACAATACCTGTTCATAATATAAACTCTCAGAAACCAGGAATAGAAGAGAACGTCCCTATTATGATTAATGATATCTACAGCACATCAGATACCCTCAACAATCATCACAAGCTTTTCTTCTGAGATTGGAAACATGAGAAAAATATCCACTATTCAACACTGTACTGGAGGTCCCAGTCAGTGCAGTAAGGCATGAAAATTTTTTAGAAATGTAAAGGTTTGAAAATCAAAACTCAAATTGTCAATATAAACAGACAACGTGATTCTGTTCATAAGAAAATCCAAATAATTTACAAACCATGAGAAATAATAAGTGGATGTAATAAGACTGCTATAGATCCAAGGTCAACATACAAAAATTGACTTTCTACATGTCAAGGGAAACTTAGAAATTAAATTTAAAATGGGTATTAAATACCATTCATAACATTTAAGAAATTATAAAAACTTTAAAATATCTAATGAAAGATACACAAAGCCTCTGCATTGAAAACTATAAAACAACTGATTAGACAAAGTAAAAGAAACCATAAGGAAAATAAAAGATATTTCATGGTCATGGAACTCAATATTGTTAAGATTTCAATTCTTTCTAAATTGATTTATAAATTCAATGCAATGTGAATTACTATCCCAGGAGGATTATTTTGTATGTGGAAACTGCCAAGCTGACTCTCAAATGTACAAAAAAACCCAGAAGCACAAAGGACATCCAAAATGATCTTGAAGAACAAAGTTAGATGATTTACATTGTAAGATAGAAACACTTATTATAAAGCTATAGTAATAAACACAGTCTATTACTGGCATAAGGATAGACAAACAGACTAACAGAACAGAATACACAATTCAGAAACAGACCAATACATATACAGTCACATGATTTACAACAAAGATACCACTGCCACTCTGTGGGAAAAGGTAGATCTTTTGAAAAATAGTGTTGGAACAAAATTGCATATCCTTACAAAAAAAGAGGATCTTAACCTCTTCCTTATACCAAATACAGTCTATGTGAAGTGGGTCACAAACATAAATAGGTAAAATAATAAAGCTCCCAGGGGAAAAATAGAAACATAAGAGCCCATGTGAAGGTCACTGAAGTGCAGCTTTTTTTTTTTTTTAATCCTCACCCAAGGACATGATTATTGATTTTAGGAGAGGGGGAGAGAAAGAGGAGAGAAACATCGATGACAGACAAAAGGAACTGAACCTGCAACCTAGGCATATGCCCAACTGGGAATTGAAACTGTGACCTTTAGGTTTATGGGATTATGATCCACCAAACTGAGCCACAATCGCCAGGGCAAAGATTTCTTAAATGAGAGACAAAAGTACCATCCACATAGGAAACACATTTTTAGATAGGACGTATTAAAATTAAGAATACCAACTTAACTAATCATTAAGAAAGTGAGACCTAGGCAAGATGATGGAGGAGTAAATAAAAGTCACACTAACCTCCTCCCAGGACCAATCTGGAATTACAATGAAATTGTGGAGAAATCCCTGAAACAAACAACTGAACAATAGTAAGAGAGAAGCCTTATAACCGCAGACAGACAGAACAATTAGCCTTAGCACAACCTGACTGGTAAGAAGTATGGTGGAGACTCGAGAAGGCCGGTTGGGTGCCCGTAGGCAGCAGCACTGGAGGGATAATTATGCAGCTGGTGTGACCTCCCTGAGAAGTGTGGGGTCTAAACCCCTAAGCTGGGATCCCCAGCATAGAGCACCAAAACCCAAAAAGTACACAGATAACAACCAGTGGGAAAAAAGTAGCAGGGTTGCTCTCTGCCAGAGACAGACAGCTGGAAATGAAAAGAACCATTTAAAGGGCCAACACACAAATTTTCATTTGCAGCCACTTACCATGCGCTCTCGCAAATGGGAGGTGGGCAAATGGGACTGGAGATGGGACTGGAGACGCTTGGGGAGACTGGGGACAGAGGCTTTGGGGACAGAACTGAAAGATTAGCTGCTGGGATCCCGGTGCTGAGTAATCCCCCACACTCCAGCAGCCACGCGCTCGGGCAGTCCACTGCCCTTGGAACTGCAGCAGCCTGAGGGGGAACAATAACACAAACCAGAGAAGGGATTCTATCTCGCCCTACGGTGCTTAAGCCTGACTGCTGAGTGCAGAGTAACTAGATTAACAACTGAAGGAGTCAGCCACAAACAGTAGATCACTGAAGTTTTGAACGAGATGCCTAAAGTCAACATCTTTAGAGGTCAACATCTGACATCACCAGAGGAGGTTCCAAGTTGCAACACCTTAAAAGTTCTAGGAGAACATAGGCAGGAATAGCTAAGATATTCCATGCAGCAATATTTTCAACGATATGTCCCCTAGAGCAAGGGACACAAGGGAAAGAATAAATAAACGGGACTTCATCAAAACAAGGTTCTGCACAGCTAAAAAAAAAAAAAATTAGAAAAATAAAAAGGGAACCAAGCGTATGGGAAAACATATTTACCAATGATACCTTGCATAAGGGTTTGATCTCCAAAATATATAAAGAATTCACATGACTCCACTCTAGGAAGACAAACAATCCAATTAAAAAATGGGCAAAGGACGTGAACAGACACTTCTCCAAAAAGGACATACAGAGGCCAAGAAACATATGAAAGGATGCTCAGCATCACTAGCCATCAGAGAGATGCAACTTGAAACCACAATGAAATACCACTTCACACTGGTCAGAATGGCCATCAAAAACAAATCAACAAACAAGCACTGGCAAGGTTGTGGAGAAAAGGGAACCCTAGTGCACTGTTGGTGGGAATGCAGACTGGTGCAGTCACTGTGGAAAACAGTATGGAATTTCCTCAAAACCTAAAAATGGAACTGCCTTTTGTTCCAGTGATTCCACTGTCAGGACTATACCCTAAGAATCCTGAAACACAAATTCAAAAGAACCTATGCACCCCAATGTTCACAGCGGCACAATCTGCAATTTCCAAGTGTTGGAAGCAACCTAAATGCCCATTAGTAACTGAGTGGATCAAAAACTGTGACACATTTACACAATGGAACACTATGCAGCAGAAAGGAAAAAGGAACTCCTACCCTTTGTGACAGCATGGATGGATGTGGAGAGCATTATGCTAAGTGAAATAAGCCAGGTGGTAAAAGACCAATACCATACGATCCCACCTATAAGTGGAACCTAATCAACAAAACAAACAAGCAAGCCAAATAGAACCAGAGATACAGAAATAAAGAACAAACTGATAGTAACTAGAGGGGATGGGGGGAGAGGGATAATGGAGGAAAGAAGGGGAGGGGTTATCAAGAAACAAGTATAAAGGACCCATGAACAAAGAAGCCAAAGCAGGGGTAGCATTGAGGGTGAGAGGTGGGGAAAAGTGGTGGTGGGAAAATGAAAGAATTGTACTCGAACAACAATAAAAATAATTTTA
Source organism: Anoura caudifer (assembly GCA_004027475.1). NCBI lineage: Eukaryota > Metazoa > Chordata > Mammalia > Chiroptera > Phyllostomidae > Anoura > Anoura caudifer. The sequence continues at coordinate 47,090 of PVKU01004551.1, forward strand.
AAAAAGTGATAAGCAAGCCAGAGAATAGGAAAAATTATTTGTAATACATGTATATGACTAAAGGTTCATATCAAGAATATATGAAGAATTTCTACCAAACAATAGAAAAAAAGACAACTAACTTAAAAAACAGGCAAAGGTCAAACAGGCACTTCACCAAGAAGATATCCAAATGGCTATAAATATATGAGAATGGGTTAGGTATCATTATTCATTAGGGAAATGTAAAAACATGAGATACTATTGTACACCCAAGAGAAAGGCAAAAATGCAAATGACTGAAATTACCCAGTCTGCCAGGAAGAGTTAAGATAGCAGGCCTCACACTGCTAGTCTCAGAAAGGCTTGTTTGCAGTGCTGGCTCTTGGGTGGCATCTGGGAATGAATGGATTTTGGTAGGGTCCCCGCCATACTCAGAACTGACTAAAATAGTTCACTGTGCTTAAACTCTTTGTGCAAATAATATGGCTTATGCTGAATACCTGCTTTCCTTGTGGGAGTCTGGAATTTCGATACGTGCTAGGCAGAGGTTCCCTAAACATAGGGTCTGGGTGTCAGCCCTCAGTAAAAACCATGAGCACAGAGCCTCTAACAACTTTCCCTGGTAGACAACATTTTATGTATTGTCACAATTCACTGCTGGAAGGATTAAGTGCATGCTGTGTGACTGCACTGAGAGCGGACTCTCTTGGAAGCGTGTGCTTGACATCCTCTGAACTCTGTCCCATGTGCCATTTCTTCTGCTTTGCATCCTTTTGCTGTAATAAATTATAGCCATGAGCATGACTGTATGATGAATCCTATGAGTCCTCCTAGCAAATCATCAAACCTGGGAGTGGTGTTGGGGCCCCTGACACAACAAATATCAGGAATTATATGGAATAAACTAAAATTATTCTACACCACTGAAGAGAATGTAAATTAGTTCAAACACTTTGGGAGACTAGTAATATCTACTAAAGCCAAAACATATTTCTACCATGTAACCCAACAATTTTACTCTTAGAATAACTCCAAAAGAAAGTGCCTACGTTCACTATATAAGAATGTTTTTTTTAATGACAGTTCAAACTGTAAACAACTCAATTTCCATCAACAGGTGAATAGATAAGCAAATTATGGCATATTTATATAATATACTACAAAGTAATAACCATGCCGTATCAATACATACAGCAACATGGATGAATCTCACAGGCGGTAGTTAAATAAAAAAAAGTTCAACACAGGAGTACACAATGTATGATTCCTTTATTAGGTTCAAAAATTAACAAAACTAATCTATAGTGGTAAAAGTTAGAAAAAGGGTTACCTGGAGGGAGTACTGGGTTATGCTATCCAATATATCTTGTTATTAAAATTTAAATAAGAAATTCAGTTCCTCAGGTGCATTAGCCACATTTCAAGCATTCGATGGCCATATACGGATAAGGGCTATAGTACTGGACAGCAGAGACAGAAAATATACATTTTCATCTTCACAAAAAGTTCTATTGATCAGTATTGTTCTAGCATGGATGGAATTTTCTACATTTTGACCTAGCTGGTAGTTACATGGGTTTTTAAATATAAAAAGAACTGCACTGGCTGGTGTGGCTCAGTGGATTGAGTGCTGGCCTGTGAACCACAGGATCTCCGGTTTGATACTCAGCCAGGGCACATGCCTGGGTTGTGGGCCACGTCCCCCGCGGGGGGAAGTGTGAGAGGCAACCACACACTGAGACTTCTCTCCCTCTCTTTCTCCTTCCCTTGCTCTCTAAAAATAAATAAATAAAATCTTAAAAAAAAAAAAAAAGATAAAGAGAGAATCCTAAAAGCAATGAGAAAAAAGCAGACAATTACGTACAAAGGAGTTCCCATAAGACTGTCAGCTGATTTCTCAAAAGAAACTTTGCAGGCTAGAAGAGACTAGCAAGAAGTATTCAAAGTGATGAAAAGCAAGGACCTACAACCTAGATTACTCTATCCAGCAAAGCTATCATTTAGAATTGAAGGGAAGACAAAATGCTTCCCAGAAAAGGTAAAACTAAAGCAGTTCATCATTACCAAGTCATTATTGTATGAGATGCTAAAGGGAATTATATAGAAAAATATAATCAAAATGATGAACATTAAACTGGCAATAAACTCACAACTATCAATAATTGAACCCACATAACAGACTTAAGCAAACAACCAGAACAGGAACAGAATCATAGATACGGAGATCATTTGGAGGGGAAGGGAGAAAATCAGGGGAAAGGTGCAGGGATTAAGAAGCACAAATTGGTAGGTACAGAACAGACATGGGAATGTTAAGGACAGTATAGGTAATGGAGTAACCAAAGAACTTTTATGCACTACCCATAGACATGAATTAAGGGGGGCACTGCTAGAGGGAAGTGGGGTAGTGGTTGGAGTGGGGCAAAGGGGAAAAATTTTAGGACAACTGTAATAGCATAATCAATAAAATATAATTTAAAAAAATTAAAAATATTGTGTTTTTGCCAAGATAGAGGCGTAGGTAGAAACCCTATACTTCCTCACACAACCAAAAGGAGGATAACCAATTTAAAATCAATAAACAACCAGAAGTGCCAGAAAAATCAAACTGCATGAAACTCCGACAACCACAGACAGAATTAAAGAAACAGTCAAACAGAACAACCAGACTGGTAAGGAGCAGAGAGAAACCTGCAGCTGGTTGCTCGGGCAGGGCTGACTTAAGGGGAAACTGAGACTCAAAGCTGGCTGTGGACTACATCTGGGGTTGCGGCGGTGGGAGAAACTCCCAATCTCACATGAGAGTTCGTTGAAAAGTGAACTACAGACGAGCAGGGGAGCTGCATTGTTTCCTCTACAGCCCCTCTCCCACAAGCAGCTCTGCAGCACAGCAAGGAGGGTTGCCCTACCCAAGTGAATACCTAAGGCCCCGCCCCCTTACAACTTAACAGGGGCCCTGAACAAAGAAATAGGGCCCAAATAAAACAACAGAGCAAAATCTCAGAGAGAGAGCTAAGCGAGGAGAAGATCGCCAATCTACGTGATGGAGAATTTAAAGCCCTGGTAATCAAAATGCTCACAGATCTGATTGAGCTTGGTTGAAAAATGAAAGAACAAATGAAAGATACCCAAAATGAAATAAAAGCAAAATATTCAGGGAACCAACAGTGACAGGAAGGAAACCAGGACTCAAAACAATGATTTAGAACAAAAGGAAAAAATAAACATCCTTCCAGAAGAAAAGAAACAAGAATTCAAAAAAGTGAAGTCTTACAAATCTCTGGGACAACCTGAAATGTTCCAATATCTGAATTATAGGGGTGCCAGAAGGAGAACAGCAGCAGCAAGAAATTGAAAACTTATTTGAAAAACCAATGAAGGGGAACTTCCCCAATCTGTCAAAGGAAATAGACTTCCAGGAAATCCAGGAAGCCCAGAAAGTCCCAAAGAAGTTGGATCCAAAGAGGAACACACCAAGGCACATCATCATTAAGTTACCCAAGATGAAAGATAAGGAGAAAATCCTAAAGGAAGCAAGGAGAAAGGAGAGAGTTACCTACAAAGGGGTGCCCAATAGGCTATCAGCTGATTTCTCAAAAGAGACCTTACAGGCAAGAAGAGGCTGGAAAGAGGTATTCCAAGTCATGAAAATCAAAGGCCTACATCCAAGATTGCTCTATCCAGCAAAGCTGTCATTTAGAATGGAAGGGCAGATACAGTGCCTCCCAGATAAGGTCAAGTTAAAGGAGTTCATTATCACCAAGTCATTATTACATGAAATGTTAAAGGGACTTGACTAAGAAAAAGAAGATCAAAAACATGAACAGTGAAATGACAACAAATTCACAACTATCAATAAATGAACCTAAAAAAAAAAAAAAAAAAAAAAAAAAAAAAAAAAAAAAAAAAAAAAAAAAAAAAAAAAAAAAAAAAAAAAAAAAAAAAAAAAAAAAAAAAAAAAAAAAAGGAAAAAAACAAAAACAAAAACTAAGCAAACAAACAGAACAGGAACAGAATCAGAGAAATGGACAACACATGTAGGGTTTTCAGTGGGGAGGGGGAAGGGAGGAATAGGGGGGAAAAGGTACAGGGAAGAAGAAGCATAATTGGTAGGCATGAAATAGATGGAGAGACGTCAAAAATGGTATAGGAAACAGAGAACTCAAAGAACTTTCATGTACAACCCATGGACATGAACTAAGCGAGGGAGGGGGGAATGCTGGATAGCTGTGGGGTTCAGGGTGGAGGGGGGATAAAGGTGGAAAAATTGAGAAAACTGTAATAGCATAATCAATAAAATATACTTAAAAAATAAAAACGTGAGTACTCATCACTCAGTTTAAGAAACAATAGATTATCTTATATATAATGAATGATACTATCTACTTATACATCAAAACATTTAATCTCAAAAATGGTAGACCTAAAAACCGCTAAGTTTATTTAGATTTCAAATCTTAGATCATTCAACATAGAGTGTTTAAAGAATTGCCCCTACCCAAAGCAATCATCTCCTACTAGGATGAAGTTATATAAACAACAAATTTCTTTAAAATTAAAACTTAAAGGGACAATCCATGTCCTACCTGGGTTACTGGAATGTAGAGAGGTTCTCCATTATGCAGTAATGTAAGTTTCCCATGCTGGTGGAGTCGTCCTTCTGGTTTTAAATTTGCCATCTCCTTAAGTCCTCCTTTCTTGCCACTCTCTTGTCCGTTTCCCTTAAGTTCTTCAGTATCACTTAGACATTCAAAAAATTCTTCTTCGCTATCACTCCAAGAATCCCAAGATTTTCCCATCTCTCCCTTTTCTTTATCCACATCTTTTAGACTATCTGGTCCCAACTGGTCTCCATGTTTTCCAGCATCCCCTGGATATGTATTAGTTACATTATTTGAAGTACTTGTCTTTCTCCCCTCATCACGTGCCTTCTTTCTTTCAATACAACAATTTAACATCTTAAGGAAATAGAAATATACATATATATGAATTAGTTACAGTAAAATCAAAATGTATCCACTGCTTGAATATTTAATTTTCATTTTCTGCCCTTTCCCTAGACCTTGTTGTGACTTATAGTGATTTTAAGTAACCTACAGCAGCACAAACAGAACAGCCTATAATCCATACTGATATTTAGCATTAGAACTAAGCTTCAACGAACTCGAGATCACAATTATATATGGCCATTGGAAAACCTTTACCTGTAGTTTCTGATGTAGTAAACAACATCTTAGATCTGGGGGTCCACTTGCTAAGCTAGCAAATAAAGTAGTGGGAAAACAAAGATTAGTCTCAGTAAAATTGCTTCAGATATGCATAATTTTTATACTACCACAAATTTTTTCCGTTGATAAGAAACCAAAACTAGAGTTATAGAGGTTAGATAGCTGAAATGGAGCAAATAAGATTAAGATAAAAATTTATTTTATTCTCCTTACCCACAAATCACCAAGAGCAAATATAAGAGATATTTCAAAGCATAATAATAAACTAGTTATAGTTCCAACTAACAGAAAGTTAAAATGAAAAAAAAAAAAAAAGTCTCTAAATCCACCCCAGGAAGTAGCTAGCATACAGTAATTCACACCATACAAAATAGATTAAACTACCTTTTCAGTTCTCAATTATTATAATGGATTCTTAATATAAAAACCATTAATTTCCACCTCTCTTTTGCCAGGACTGCCTCTAATTCTAAATCTCTAAATTCCCAGTAATCAGCAAAAAGAATCTAACTAAGCAGAGACTGACAAATGACATAAGGTAAACATTTTTGGATGTCACCATTTCATACTACTCATATGATGAATCTCTACATATCATGGAAAAACAAAGGCAGATGAGCAGTAACCTATGCAGTATCAACATTTACATTAACTAAACTCTCTTATGCGATTAAGTGAAATGTCAATATAAGCTATACAAAAAAATCACAAATAATGTTCAATACCTAAACTTATAAACTTTAAAGATAATTCCCCCTCCAAATATAAAAATATATGTTCACTACATAATATTTAGAAAAATACACAAATGTATAAAGAACAAAATAAAAATATAATTATACACCTGGGAAAACTGTTGACATTTAGCTGTATTTCTTTCCAATTATTTTTCTATATATAATTGAAAGTGCTTGATATATGCAGTATTATATTTTACTTTACTACAAGTATTAAGATCATTTTTCAATGTTATTAGAGATTCTTGGAGAGAAAACTTGTAATGGATCCATAACTTTCCACTGTAGAGATATATCACAATTTATTTAACCATTTTTTTTATGTTTGATACTTAGGTTGTTTCACCTTTTTCTCCCTCAATTATAAATGTGCTGCAGTGAATACCTCTGAATATAAATCATCTAAAGTTTCTGACTATTTTCGTAGGACAGATTTTTTAGAAGAGAATGGTCCAAAAGTCAAAGTCTGCCAACAAACAAAAGTCCTATCTATACAAATGGAAAATGAAATTATTACCCTGGAATCAGAAAGTTGTTTTCCCATCTGAAACGCATTTCAAGAACAAATTCCTGCCAGAGGTGTGCCACTCCTTTCAGTCCTCCATGGTAGAAATTGATCATACAAAGACACAACGCCAATTTGTATGTTAAACTGTCAGATGGTGCAGATTTAAACTGATTGTAGAGATTCTAATTTAACAAAATAGAAACAAAGCAAAACTTGTTAACAACACATTTATATGTATAATTGAAAACTGTGGGTAGAAATTTTAATACTGAAATTAATCCATCCTACCCAAACTAGCTTTTATCAATGTCTAATGCATTACTGTCTAAATTATTCTTAGGCAGTTCTGTATTTTCAAGATTTCTACAAGGATCAAAACACTGAAGCTACACTTTGGTGAGGCTAAAGTTACAAGTTTCAATTTCTTCTCTGGAATCTTTAAGATATATTCCAAATTTCATGTGTTGCTTTAAAAATCCTTTTAATTAAAAATAGTACACATTTGCTATCAAAACAAAAATATAAAATAAACTCAGAGCTGTAGAAAGCAAAAACGTAAATCTCTGCTTTTCTTCCTCACTTCATGAAATCTACTCCTTAACAATAACTATTATAACAGAACGATATACCTCTATACCTGTCATTTAAACTCTCAATTCTCAATTTATCAAAGACCTGGATAAGGAAAACAGGAAAACTTTACTTCGTTTTACTTCATTAAAGAGTTTTTCACTTACTTTCTACTTTGGAATACAAGAAAGAATCTGTTGCAAAATGTACATTTTATGATTTAGGAAAAGTCTAAAATGAGGGAATTCCTGCAATCAGGCACAGTACATATATATATATTTTTTTCATTGTTACCAGAAAAGTTCTTGCTACTCAAAATACGCTAATGTTCTATAGCAGGTCATTTTCTTAGTGGAAGCCATGACCTGCACTCAAGTTTTCTTAAAGTGACTTTTAAAATAAAAAGATCCTTATGCTACTAAACTAGAGATATGGCAAACCCTTTGAAATATGATGCATTTTAATCACTGAACTTCAACTTAATCAACTTACATATTCTTCACTCTCTGATGAAGGATTATTGTCTGCTGAAGAAGTTCCATCTAATGGTTTCTCAGAAGCAGCATCAGGAAATAAGTACTTAGGGAGAGAGAAAAATAATCACATTTTCAACCAAATTTCCTAATTTGTTTATTTCTGTTACTCACATAGGTACTGTTTGACTTTTTAATGATTTTGCTGTTAAAACAATGAAAATGCTCTGGCCATTTGGTTCTATATTATCTGAAGCTTTTTCTATTTTTCCCTGAAAATACGGAGTTTTAGTAACTAGCCAATTTTAGAAACCAGAGGCTTTTCTAAAGAGTAACTACCTGATTCTGTGAACTAAACAGAATGAAAAACCAAAACTTCTTCACTATGATTTCAGGCTCATCCAAGGTTATTAAAGTTTTTAAAAAGTATTAATATTACTAAAAAGACCAAGCTATAAAAGAAAAACTTAAAATATCCATATATTCACAACACTTAGTAGAGTTATATTATTCCATAAGTTTTCATATATGAAATAAAAGTATGATATTTAAGACACGTAACTTCATTTCATGAGATACTCCTAGAAAACAGGAAGCAGTCTAACCCTGTAATGACCAGTGTATCTTTTCCACATGGTCTCTGTTTATGTAAGTGTGTAGGAGTGGTCAAAAAAGAAAAATTCAGTGTATATGACAAGCTGTATAGCTGGAATAAAATCTCTAAGAGAACATTCTTAAGAATGGGCCTTCTCTACAGAAATTTATTTTCAGTCCTTTTATTACTGTTTCTCCAAGTGCTTTGTGGTACTGCTGACTTGTAATTCCTTTTACTATGCATACTTTGCCACATATTTTATGCCAACCTCCACTACTAGGCACATTTACAAACGATATCCTATTCCCATATAACTATGTGAACTAAGTATCACTGTCCATGTCTCAGACACAGATGCTGAAAATCTGGCCAAGAGTATTGTTCAGATTAATGACAGAAATCAGATTAATATCAAGTTTCCAAGACCAGTATTCTTTTCATTGCACTACTCTTGAAGGTTTTCTCTAAGACTCTCTTAATGCACAACATGCCAGAAGTATGATTTTAACTACAATTATAGTAAGAATAGCTATCATTTGTCAAAGGTCTATTATATGCCAGGCAGTGTAAAAGAAGGTCCTTTAACCCCAGAACAATCTCATAAGGTTTTATCAGCCTCATTTATAGATAAGAAACTGAAGTTAAGTGGCTTTTCAAAATCACACAGTAAGTCAGGCTCCCAGGCTGGGCCTGTTCCACCACACTATTACCTAGGAGACACCCTAGCACCTATTAGTATTCAGTATAAAATATAAAGCTTTCTCTGGACTGCTATGAAACAAGTTTTTCAAAAATACAATTCTGGTCATGTTGACTTGCTTAAAATGGTATGAAACCGCATGAGAAAGTCCAGTGCTTCAGAATGGCAGGTTACCTGCTATCTCTTCAGCCTCGTCCTGGCCACTCCCTGGGAAGTATCATACAATATACCAAACTATTCAACATGCTCTTAGATCTCTGCTATTCCTCTGCTTCTAAAGCCTTTTTCTCTTCAAGATGTAGCTCAAGTGTCCCTCAGTATGAAGCCTTCCCTGATTTCCACTGCCCAGAGACAAATGCACTTTGTGCTGTGCTCTCACAGTCCCTCTGCAGGATTTCTCATATGCAATATGCTATTGTAACTATTGCCTGAATGTGGAAACTCAGTTTTACTCATTTTGTATTCCCAACCCAGTGCCTGCCACACAGAAAGGACTGAATAGATAATGAATGAATGCTTATGCATATAAACATATAAAGACACTATTAGTTACCAAGAGAATGGTGTTGAGGACATCATTATTTAGTGGGGACTCTTCTATACCTCTGTGTTTTCGTATTTTCTTCTTTGCAGTATGTACCATATTTGAAACTGATAATTTATGAATCGGAACAGGTGCTGGCTCTGTCAGCTTTGACAAAGCATGAGTTATATCAGTAATTTCTATAAGACAAATAGAAATGAATATAAATTATAACCAACCTTAGCAGATTATAGTGGTAAATAAACTGAAGACTGTATAGAATTTTTAAAAACATTTTATTTATTTATTTTGAGAGAGAGAGGGAGAGAAACATCAATATGCAGCTGCCTCTCACGTGTCCCCTGCTGGGGACTTGACCTGGCCCACAACCCAGGAATGTGCCATGACTGGGAATCAAACCAGTGACCCCTTGGTTCACAGGCCGGTGCTCAATCTACTGAGCCACACCAGCCAGGCAATTTTTTTTTTTTCAATCTTCACCCAAGGGCATGCCTATTGATTTTAGAGAGTGGAAGAGAGGGAGAAAGAGAAACATCGATGCAAGAGAGAAACACTGATCAGTTGCCTCTTGCCTGCATCCTAACCAGGGACCAAACCCGTGACCTAGGCATGTGTCCTAACATGAAATCGAATGTGTGACCTTTTTGGTTTACAGGACAACGCTCCATCCAACTGAGCCACACTGGCCAAGGCTGTATAAAATATTTTAGTCACTTTTACTAGTGTTACATGGTCTCAGAATTATAAAATTTTAATACACATGTTCAGCTTTATATGCATGTATGATTGACAAAGGTGTAACACAAATTATTTCTCCCAGAGTGACTTCAAAAATAAACCTCTAAACCCCTGCTTTTCAATATATGTTATATTTTTGGTGGAAAGAGCTTACTAAATGTACTTAATGTTTTAAGCTCAGGGTATATAGTATGGCCTGGAGAGAAATGGTTGCTATCTAGGTTCATCAGTATGTGCTTCTCAACTTAATTCAAATAAAATAGATAAGTAGTTCCTAGAAAACATGCCAAAAAAGAATTACACATTTGAAAATAACTTTAAAAAAAGTAGCTCACCTCTCCCTTCTTCCTCAAATGTGGATCGTCCAAGAATCTCATCAGTTGACTCCTTTCGACGACAAACTTTAAAAAATTCAGTGACAAAATCACCTACAGAGAAAAAAATGTTACTACTTTTTGACACTTAAATGAAAGAAATCAGTCCTATAAATTAAACTACATATCTATTCACAAAGCTATTAACTCACATATGGGAAAAAACATTCAGTATTTCTTCCTATGACAAAAAATACTCCTATTTCAAAGGACGCCTGGCTCTTCCTTTCTTCCCATGTGTCAGGATAGTAAACTGCTGAATCCATTAAAAAAATTAAAATTAAAAAGAAATTCTAAAGATATGTTTCTAGAGGATTAAGAAATCACATAGGATAAAATTATTCCATCTTTACCTGTGTTTTAGTGGCACACCTTGTGTTATTATTACAAGAAAGGGAAAAAAGATTTGGTATCTCCTAAAGAGCTACAAAGAGATGTCTACACAAAGAAATTAAAGCTTAACAAGAGCCATCAGTCCAGAATTATGACAATACAACATACTGAGTACACCTAAGTTTTAGAATTCACTAATTAGAACTGATAAACTTAGAACATTTTCTGAACTTCTTCAGGAAAGGAGAAAACTCCTATAATTTAGGTATATAAACTGTGTGTAACTGTAGTTTCTTATATATGACTATATAATCCTATAACCTAGTCAAGGTGAGATCATGGAATAACTGTGAGAATCCCACATTCTGCCAAATACAAAGTGCACTTTTTTGCCCAAATTTTTGAGGGAAAAATAAGGATGCATATTATACATGGGTATAATGGGTACATATCATGGGTATAATAATCCTGTGTATATGTGCACAAAAACTGTGGGTGTGCTTATACATGGCAAAATATGGTACTTTTAATTCTAAGGGCCTCTGCAATTATCACAGAAATCAGTGGATGAGGAATGATAAGGAACTAAAAAACAATTTTGTAAGCAGATTTAATAATTTAATAAATCAATGATTAAACAAGAGAAACTATTGAGCATTTACTACAGGACAGGCACTGTGTTAAATGTGATACATACACACATACATAATCTTATTTGATCCTCTCAATAACCCTATGAAGTATGTACTATTATTATCTCTACTCTACTAAGACTTGAAGATATTATAAAACTTGCTGAAACTGGTGCATTTAGGATTTGAAACAACATCTATCCAACTCTAAAATTTTTAGTATCTACCCTCTGTCTCCCCCTAGTACCCCCAAACAAATTCACCGATGGCAAGAATTTTACATTATGTGTCTTTGTATTCACGATTATAGTTGGCACAAATGGCAAGCCCTAATTAGCATTTGGTGAATAGCATATGATGAATGATAAGCGCCCAAGAAAATGATGCTTTAGAGAAATGCGTCATTACTGTCATCAATACATATTTAGTAAATCTATCAGATGAATGGTAATATATCAGATATGAAATGAAGGTGGCATGATGAACACAGGAATAGAGAAAATATTTTCGTGTGTACCCAATATGTATAAGAAAGAAAAAGATGGAAAGGCACATTGAGGAGATGGTGTCAGAAGACTTCATGAAAGAGACAAATCAACAAAAATGAGAACAGAAAGATAATTCCAGACATGGGATACAAGAATACTATCTATATAGCAATTAGTATTTGTCAAAGTATATTTATGTTATTTTGCTTGATTCTTCAAATAACCCTATGAGGTATACAAGATTATCACACCTCTTTTCCTCTAAAAGAAAACAGGTTTGCATATATGGTACAACTCTTCAGAAGGACTCTTAATGGATCATAAAAATCAGTGTCCTTGCCATCACATACACAGGTCCAGAGGGACTGCAAAAGGCAAAAAGGGCTCCAATAACTAGAATGAAGATGCAGACTATGCTACAGGAATAAAAAAGGAAGTGACATAAAAGCATTTTACAAATAAAACTCAGATTGTGAGAAAATATCAGAGAATTCTGAGGTATAGACTGGTTAAAACTAAAACACAAAAAAGAAATCTTTCTAGTCCTATTCACTGCTGTGGGCAAAGATTTTTTAAATGATGTTAACTGAGAAAGTCACAAATGTAAAAAAATTAAAATAAAAGATTCTTTTTTGATAGATAAAGTATAAAGAATGAATTCAGTGTGCTGATTTGCAAGACAGGCAGACTGATGGTATTTCAGGAAAGGAAGATAATATGTCTTACCTAACAAACACTGAGGATTATCAGCTTTTCGAACTCTAACAGACCAATGGGGAGCCTGAATAGGATCCAAATCACTAAAACGTAAAACAATAAACGTAAGATAGATCTTGCTTATGATGATCTGCAATACTCATGAATTTATCGGAAGGCAGCGTAATAAAAACATATTATGGAAGGACAAGCTTTCCATTTTGCCTCCCTTAAACTTACTATTACTCTGATGCATAAGGCCATTAGGATAATTTAAAAATATATCTTAAGAAACCAAAGTGGTTTTGATAAAAAGGAACAAAAGGAAAAATATATACAAAACAATTTTAATAAGACATTAAAAATGATTCTGAATGGGCAATGTCCATTGATAATCTAAATGAGAGAAATTTACTTTAGAGATTATAAAAAAGAATAAGAAATAAATATACATAATCATCTTAAAAATGTTTTTTAATAGCACCATTAATTTAAAAAACTACAAAAATCTGCCCAATAAGTGTCCTATTTTCCCAATTACATAGATTATCATGCATCCACTTGATGAAATACTATACGGCAATTTTAAAAGTGATAATACGGATTTACATTTACTGGCATAAAAGATGTAAAATAATATACTGAGTAAAGCAAACTAATATATAAATTTAATTTTTAAAAGATATACTCTCATTCAAATAGTAAATCATTATATTATATACCTGAAACTAATATAATATTATATGTCAATTATAACTCAATTATTAAAAAAGGGTACACTTGAAACAATAACTGGCTGTTTTTTTAACTAATGGTGGTGTACGCAGTCTTTACTTTCTTCTTTATACCCATCTTAATTATCTGATTAAGAAAGCTCATGTAACTTTCATCAGCAGCAAATATAACACATTTGTCTTAAATATGAAAAGAAGTATCCTATTTCTCACTGTTCTGCACCAGGAATGACAGGGAACTAAAATTACATTCCTCTTTCTCCACATTCTTCCTAGATAATGCTTGCTGTAATTTTCAAGTTGTTTCCATTGCTAAGGAGTATATGACATGTATGTTATTCATGACATTTAATGATCAAATGTTATTCCCACACATTCTGATCACAACCACCTCTCCAAAGCACTTCCTGAAATGCTTTTAACCAGGTAAGAAAAGTTCAACAGAATTATACACTAAACCCCAAACTGATTATAGATATCTTTGATAAAACCAAGTAAGATTCAGATTATTCATTATCTCTGAACTAAGGATCACAACCCCAAAGTCAGCAGCTTAAACACATCTGTAATACATATGAATCAGTCTAAAAAGTGATCTTTAAAAGTAGAAAAATCAACCTTATCAGAAACTCATATAATAAAAAGGAAAACTGCTAACCACTTGGCAGTTAATTTATTCTACTAAAATGCTTGAGTCTCAATGTACTACTCTTAACATACTTACGAATAAACATCATTATCCACAATGATACCTTCAGTCAGGTGAGGCCACGTAGTTGCTAAGTGGAGTTCACTAAAAGTAAACAAAACATAAAATATATCCAAAAGCTTTAATAGTGTGTATGTTTGTGTGTATATATGTGTGTGTATATATATCCTCTAAGCAATTCTACTTCAAGAAATGTATCCCGAATAAATAACCAGAGATATAAATGCAAGTATGTTAAAAGTGGTATTACTTATAATACAAATAGAAACTAGTTTAACAAATAATAGCTAAAGACATCCACATGAAGTAAATGTCTTTGTGGGCATTAAAAGAAGTGCTATACATAATAGCCAGAAAGTGTAAAGAACCCAAATGTCTATCAGGTGATGAATGGATAAAATGTTGTATATCCAAACAATGACATATTATACCGCCATGAAAAACAATGAAGTGCTGATTCATGCTACAATATGGATGAATCTCAAAAACAGAATGCCAAGTGAAACAAGCCAGACACAAAGGGGAACTTATCATATACTGTAATTTATATGAAATGTCCCAAATAGGCAAATCCATATAAACAGAAAGTAGAGTAATATTTGCTTATAGCTGGAGAGCCTGGGGAGATTAGGAGAGATGACAGCTAAGAGATGAAGTGTTTCTTTTTGTGATGATAAAAGTTTTCTGGAATTAGATAGTGACGATGGTTGTGAAACTGTAAATACTAAAAACCACTGAATTGTACACTTTTAAAATGGTGAACTTCATGGTACATAAAAACCTGTCAATTTTGATAAAATGTCATGAGGGTTGGCAGTTTTTCTACAAAAAACCGGAGAGTAAATATTTTAGGTTTTGTGAGCCATGCAGTCTCTGTTATATTCTTGGTTATTTTTTTCTTTTAAAACCACCTAAAATATAAAAACCATTCTTAGCTCACTGGCTCTAAGCTCACAAAAACAGGTTACTGGCCAGATTTAGTCCTCAGGTCATAGTTTAGTGACTTCTTATTATAAATACATATTAAGTTTCAAAAAGTGTTCATGTAAAATTATAAAATAAAAAAAAGGGGGGCACACCACAAAAAATACAGAGGGTGACATACACTTATAAAATTCACAAACATACTGTACAAAACAAGAGTCAACCTAACAGGCCTGATATTTAGAAAAGGACTACTTGGAAGGCTGCCCCTTGGTTTGGCCTCTGGGAAACTGGATTTCAGAGGGGTTCACACCATTCCCTGATGAGCAGATCATCATGCCTAAAACTATTTGTGCAAACAATATGGCTTAGGCCAAATACCTGCTTTCCTTTTGATATATTTTAGGCAAAAGGTGCTTACATGACCAGCCCTGGATAAAAACCTCAAGCACTGAATCTCTAATGAGCTTCCCTGGTAGAGAGTCTTTCACACGCCACAATTCATCCACTACAGTCCTCCACTCTACCAACTGAGCTATCGAAGGATCCACATGTCACAATTCATTGCTGGGAGAATTAAGTATGTCCTGTGTGACTACATTGGGCAAGGAAGCTTATGCCTAGTTGCTCTGGACCTCACACTATGTGCCTCTTTCCTTTGATTCTTGCATTGTATTCTTTTGCTATAATAAATCATACCCAGAAGCACAATCACTGAGCTCTGTGAGTCCTCCTACAAAATTACCAACATGAGGGTAGTCTTGCAGACCCTTGGTGCACATACATATATATGCCAAATTCACACACAGGAAAAAAAATGGCTGAATGCACATATATCAAGCTGTAATCAGTGATCACCCATGAGTAGTGGGATTATGAATTTAGTGAGTTTTATTTTTCCTGTCTAGATTCTAAATTCACTTCTAATGGTTAGAGACTACAGGAGCCAAAGAGCCAATTACATTATTTTTTTGCCTTTTGATCTTTGGTGGTACTCAACTAACGGGCAACTCCAGCCCGAGACTCTGAATCCACAAGTACAGTTTGGAATTCACTGTGGGAACAGGGCCAGCTCCCCACGACAATGCAGCGTAACTTCAGTTATGAACTGAACAGCTAGCCACCATTGGCTCAAGCCTCTTTTCCAAGCCCAGTCCTCTAATGGTCCTAATTAAACCTTTGAGTTACCGAATATCTTTCCAGTAAATTGATTTTTTTGCATGAATTATTAAGAGTTGACTACTACGATTTGCAACTAAAAACTTGATTAGTAAACATAGGATTTTTGCTTTAACTTTTTCTAAATTTACTCTGCTGAACATGAACTATTACTTTCAAAATAAAACTAATTTTTAAAGTTTAAAAAATGACTATAAAAGTATGTGATATTAGAGGACATAGATGATTAGAGTTTAAAACTATAAACTCCTATTATACCTAAGATTCAGTTCCTAAGATTTTATGACTATGTCCTCTTCTCTCCCTCTAACAACATAACAATTTCTCTGACAAGAGCACACTTAAAAAAACCGTCTTCATTTCCTCTTCCACTGCCAAAGATTCCTTTTCAAAAGCACAGTGCCCACAACACATTTGCTAATCACCATCTGATTTAAATGGTCTACCATATGGACCATCTTACCCCCCAATAAATGTTTGCCTTCTTCAATCATTTGTTTCTCTGCTGACTCCTCATCACATGTAGAATTAGGAAGAAATATTTAAAAATTAGTTACTTCAAATTTCTACTACCAGGTCAATTTTACTCTTTCCCCCTAAAATTTTCCCTAAGCAAAATTCAAATGAATGAACCAGTCAGAAGGCAATGAATGAACCTATCTGTAGGTTACCATATGCATTTCTCTCTTGTTTGCTATATTCTAGCCATGCTGGCTGTCTGTATTGCCAATAAACAAGTCAAACACTTGCATCAAGTGTTTCCTGCATCAAGGTTCTTTGCTCTTCTGGCCACATGGAATGGTCATTCTCTAACTCTTTTACTGGATAAGTCCTACCCTAATTGAAACTAAAGTTAAATATCACTTCCTTTGAGAACACTTTCCTGATGGTGTCCCAATCTACACCAGCTCATTTTACTGTCATCATATATATCCTGTACTTTCCCTTCAAATTATCCCACAACTTGCATGTCTATTTAGGTGATTACTTAGGCTATTTCCTTTGACTAGACTGTAAAGGCGAAGCAGGCAGTTCTATTTACTTCTGTATCTTCCTCATTTAGCATAGTGCCTGGCTCACATGATAAATATTATAAAAGATACTAACTTTAACCTTTCTCTTAAGTAATTTTAGGTTAAAAGTATTATTATTTCTACCTCTACATGAGAACATTAAGAAGGTATGTATGCATGTATATATTTTTTAATTAACCAAATAGTTTAATTTAACAAATAAGATAGTTTCTAAATCACCACTGTTTATATTTTCCAAGTTTTTTTTTATCAGTTCACATTTTCTTGTGAAACAACTTTTTCTTAAAGTTCAATAGCTCTTCCAGAAAAGCAGATGGATAACCAAAGAGGTCACCCATATGCCTTAAGTCTTAAAATTAAGTCTTAATTTACACATTTTGAGAAAGTGGCCCTGGCTGATGTGGCTCAGTAGACTGAGCACCTGTCTGCAAACCAAAGGTTCACCAGCTGGATTCCCAGTCAGGGCACACGCCTCGGATGTGGGCCAGGTCCCTAGTTGGGAGCACATGAGAGACAACCACACACCGATGTTCCTTTTTCTCCTTCCCTTCTCCTTTCTTTGAAAATAAACATTCTCTGTGTTTTCAATATTTCAAATGTTTCCCAAAAAGTTGACCAAGAAATACTCCTATAAGGATTAATGTATTATATACATTTTACATGTTATTTTCAAAACCTCTTTTATTACTCAAGTTAAAGAGAAAACAAGAAAGATGGACAGACTATTAGTCATAGGTCTGTATCCAGTAGTATATTCATTCCAGGAGGTGACATGATTATGAAGCATAGTAAAATCAATATCATACAATTTTTAAAGTGAAGTCCCATAATTCAAATGATAGATTGAAATTCTTACCTAATAGGATCTTCACAGGCACCAAATGGTAACTTGCCAAACTCCAAGCCTCCAACTTCTCCTCCTACAAGGGCATCTATATCTAAACAAAAATATTTTTTCCATTATTGAACAAAAAACAGAGAAAAAAGAATTAAGTTATCCTTTTAGAAGATTACAGATTTAAAAGTGCCTACATCAAGAGCACATATAACAAGTTAGAGATCAAGTAGTCAGGTATTAAAGACCTGTTCCAAGAAAGTTGTAGTAAAAGGACACAATTAATTCTTAGTTATTCAGTGTTTCATTCAAGTCATGCACTCTAATTTTAACCTTAAATATTCCTTGAAAGAACATTATCCTGTAAAGTTTCTTTGCATTTCCTAAGAATGTGATCAATATCATCTAAAAGAAAGATTATCCAACTATTAAAAAATTTAAGCACCAACCTATATTCATCAGTTTTGCTGTCAATAGTTTCTGAATAGTGAATTAGTCATCATTAATAAAGTTACATTTCAGTTAACAGTACAGGGAAATATTTAAAGTTCACTGAAGAATTTCCTTTCCATTACAAACGGTATCTGAGATTAGAGAATTTAGAGGGTAAATCACTCCCCTTAGTTCCATCCTTGTTGAAGAAATAATAAACACTTCTAAAACACATCAGAAGAATTTACTTCTATCTGCAATAATACACATGGTTGTTTTTAATTATTCATACTACACTGGGAATTTCTAAAATTAAAGACTATTATTGAGTTATGAACTCCCCGGATTTACTAAAATCACTTTTGACAGTTATCTGCACCCTAACTAAATTATTAAAATTAGCCATTACATATAGTTCAATTACTTGATTCAGTAAATTTTCTCAAGTCAATTCATTCCACTTTTCCAACTAAAGAATGCTTACAATAATAAATATCACAATGACTAACTTTATTACAAGATGTCAATTTAAAAACTGAAAGGCACATTTTGTAAATTAGAAATTATGACTAGACTATAACTGCACAGAAGTTTTCACTGAAGTAAAAGTAGAGGTAACACCGTGAAACGAAAGGGTCGTGGGGTGTAGAGTTTGGTGTTTGAATGAGAACTCTAACACTGGATGACCATGTGACCTTGCTTCAGTTACTTGTATTCTCTAAGTAAAATAATACCTGTCTCACAGGTAAATGAGAAGTGCATGAAATAATATATAAAATGCCAAGCACAGTGTCTGGTGCATAGGAGAAAATATTAAAAATGTATATGGCCTTCAATTCACTGAGGAAAAAGGTTAATATTTTTATCCCCATTAAAAAAATTTTGGCAACAGAATGTTAACAAAGGCTTTATTGGCAATCAGAATTATAAAGCTAAGATTCTGGCTCTTGGGCTTCTTCTTAAATCACCCAAAGACTAGGGTACCATCTTTGGAAATGTTGAAAATTGACTAATATTAGAGTAGCCTTTGAAAAAGGGGAGAGGGATGGGGGGACTGGAAGATGTTAGTCAAAAGACGTATGTGCATACATGCACAGCCCATGGACAAGACAACAACGTGGTGACGGCCGGAAGACTGGGGTGGGTGGAAGGAGTCAAAGGGGAGGAGATGGGGGATATCTGTAACTGTGCCAACAATAAGATAAATAAAATAAAATTACCAAAACAAACATTTGAGTTTTTTTGTCTAATATAACTGTCAGTTTAGTTTTTATTTCCTTTTGCTGTAGTTCAGATGCAGTTATTTTATTGTATATTAGGGTTTCAAATTATTCAGTGGTACATACAGTAAAATAGTAGCAGTATATATAATCACCAAAAGCCAAGGATGTATTACATTAACTTTAGTATCATCCCAAGACCACCAATCTATTATTTTCAATCCAATAAATAACCAACTACTTGGAATAAAAATTATACTAACTTATTCTCTTTGAGGGGGACTGAAAAATGTTTTCAGGCTAGTAGAATCCTTGTAATAATTTGTAAGTTTGCATTTAATTTCTTATCAAATGTACTTAATTATAATTACACTTATATGTGAGAGAAATGCCAAGGAACCTAAACCTCACTTAATTAGGCTCTATGTCTACCAGGCTGAGGTTTTCTAGAACTTACATGATATCTTGTTCATATTTGTGTCCCTAGCACAGTCTGGCCTATTAAAAGCCAATAATTAATGTTTGTTGAATGAATAGGTATTTTAATGGCCAACCTGATATACTGATTTCCCTTTTTTTTTTAATTCCCAAATGCACTGACCAGGAATTGAACCTGCAGCCTTTTGGTGTACAGGACAACGCTCCAACCAACTTAGCCACATGGGCCAGGGCAGGTAAACTGATTTTAATTACATGTTCGTCAAATGCAAATTAAAGTAAAATATTCCACAGGTCTTCCCATCATTTTTTTTCTTCCTGGTTAAAACTTTTCAAACTCTACAAAGGTCTCTACATGTCTATCCTCAGCTTATGATAGCTTCTCTTATTATACTATTCTAAAAACAGACATTTCAATCATTTACTACATACTAATTTACAGCACATGATGTTCCACAGCATGGGGACGCTTTATAAATAATATTAGCTTTCAAAGACAGATTGTCAAATATAGAGTAATACTGTCTCTAGAAAAACCTAGAGAACTTTTCTTAAGAGAAAAAAATTATAAAGGCAATGAAATCAACAATATTTTAGAATGAATTACAAATATTTGAAATTTAAAATATCTGAAACATACTACTAAATAATTTTAATTTCTGAATATGCTTTATCTATTTATAGTAAGTTAAATATAGCTTTAAATGATCTTACCTGGAGGTTGCTGAGGCCAAAAATACTGCTGCCAATCCTGCAGTACATAGGTAAACCGAATAGTAATACTAACTGGAGGCAATGGAGTTAAAGGACATCCCTAGGAAATAAATGCAAAGACAATATGGTGGGGCTTTAAAAAAGAAGTGTCTTTAAAAACAATGCCAGAGACCAAAATTACATTAGAATAAAGCAGTTTAAACTACTATCTGGAAACAAGATACTAAATTTTATTAAGCAAAATACTTTCAAAATATCTTACACAATTTTAATTATACAAGTATCATTTCTTACTATTCTCTTCAGCCATATTAAATGTGAAAAACCTGTGACTAATTTTGTAAATAAGGGAAAACTATTGTAAAGTGTAAGAGTAGGTTTGAGGAGATGATTGATGTCTTTTCTTTCTTTTAAGTGAAAATAAAAAATTAAAGCCAGTCTTGAATATCGAACTAAAATTTTAAACTAAGATAAATGGTCACTTATGCAAAATAGTTTACATTAATGAATGAGTTAACAGAAAATTTAAATTTACCTTTATATTTGTTAAAAATTAGTATCATCCAAACATCCTATGATCTCAGCTTCCCTTAATAACAGTTATACCACATTAATGTGGAATAGGGCTTAAAAGTGCATAGGAATCAACTAGGGAGTCTGTGAAAGTGTAGATTCAATAGTATTCTGCATATCTAACCAGTTTCCAAGTGTTATAGACACTGCTGGTCAGCAGGAATAAGAGACATTTACAGCTGCTCAACAGCAGCTGTAACTAATACAAACTCAATCTAAAGCCACAATATAAGGTGGTTGCCAAAAAAAGATAATTCGGTTTTGGGCTGCTGTATCCTAGCCAAGCAAGCAAGGTAAGATTCTGGCTGGTCAGGAATAACTGCCTTTTTAGTCAGGTCCAGATATGAAATGAGAGTTCACACATAAAAAGGCACAAATGGTCTAGAAACTACAACACGGTTGCTTTGACACATAACCTCTGCTCCAGTCAGACAGCAAAGTAGATAAATATAGAAAGAGAAAACCAAAAAGAAATGGCTAAGATCAAACATGACATACATATTTTTGTGGGCCATAGAAAACACACAGAAAACCCAAACTGATAAATGGGACTCCAGGCACATGCCTGCTGAGTTTCAGGTGCAGAACAAGGCAGTTGATGATAGCCTAGGATTGCAGACTGCGCTGCATCAGACCAAAAGTACTCCATCCAGAGAGTGAGGACACTGCAAGACTCTGTTTAAGAAAGACACTGGGACAGGGCACTCCTGCTTGGTACAGTGGCTTTGCTGGAAGCTATACGACTGGAAAGAGTTATGTGTTCAGAGTTAAAGGGGAAAAAACCCCATTCTCATGATATGGAATCCAGTAATACCAAGACTAGATATACAATATCCCAAATACCACAACAGAACAAGAGGCTCCAAACACCATTTTAAGAAGTGGTTCTGAAATATTCTGCAGGTAGGGAGCAACCATAAAACTAAAACCCCTAGAAAAAATGGAAGAGAAAATTAAAAATGTTAAATATTCACAATGAATCTGCAAAAAAAGTTTCTTCAAAACTTGAAGAAATGTAATTCTAAAAGAGACAAATATCCAAATCAATAATCAAAATATAAAACCATGCAATGTAAAGAACATCTGAATAAAATGAAGAATGTCTAAACAGAAAAAGAGAAACTAGGATGTGAGAGTTTTCAAATATTTAGAAGATTATGGCAGAATAGGATTTAAACATAAATTTTATGTGACCCCAGAGGGCAGAACTGCTCCCACCCAAAATGAAGTCTTTTCTAATAATTATCTATGAGAAAATGAAATAAACTGCCAGTGAAGGTGAGAGTCCTGGGAAACATCAAGCAGATATTTTTTTTAAAATATTATTATTTTTTAGATAAGAGGGGAAAGGAGGGAGAGAAGGAAACATCAATGTGTGGTTGCCCCTCACACGCCCCCAATCTAGGGACCTGGCCTGCAACCCAGGCATGTACCCTGACTGGGAATCCAACCAGTGTCCCTTTGGTTCACAGGCTGACATTCAATCCACTGAGCCACACCAGCCAGGGCTAAGCAGATGTTAAAGCATAATTTTTATGAAGACAGTTCAGGAGAGTCACATATTGGGTAGGCTTTAACTACATAGAACTTCTAAAGTATACACCAGCCCTCAATTATTTTAAGCTCAACTCTTATCCAATCAATTTTGAGAGGTATTGCATATCTAGATGAGTGAGTTTTGTGAAAATTCTTACAGATGATGTGATAACTGATTAGGAATACTTTTTTTTTTAAGTACAACTGGAATACAGTCATAACCTAAGTCAGACCCCACCAAGCAAGGTGGTCCCTAGTTTCAGTAACAAGGAGACAAGCTACATTACATGGAGGTGTGACATAAAAGATCCATGAAATAATGTTCGCTAATGGTTTATTTAGGAAGAAGGAATAAAGTTAGTATTTTTATCTAACCAGAAATTTGAACTAAAAAAATTAACTATAACTGAAAACTTCCAGTGAGAGCACAAGAAAAGTAATAGAGAAATAAACACATTCTTGTATTTTATAAAAATTTCTCAAAATACCACATGTAGAATTAAGCGGTTACTTAAGGCATTTCAAAGCCCAGAATTTTTTTTAAAAATTACATACATGGATGGAACTTTCAAAAATGTATGCTTCTATGATTTCTTTTTCACGAAGATAATCACAAGAAACTGCTAACAATAGTTACTTTGAGGAGAGGGACTAGAGAGTAATAGGAAGCTTTTATTTTACTTAAACTTCTTCACCTGGTAAACACATTACTTTTTTTAAAGATGTCAAAGGGGTAATGATAATACTACCACTACACTATTTAGGGCCTGAACCCTGAAATCATTTTTTAAAAATTAAGTTCTAATCCTAAATATCTTTTTAAACAAATAGTTTAGTAACTATTTTAAAATTTTCTGCATTTTTCTCATAATTTTCTCCTTTTTAAAATTTGCAAACCCTCTGAAAGGCTGCAAAACTAGTATAATGAACACTCATATGCCTTTCACCATGTCATATATATAAACAAATTTGGGGGGTAACCCTTTTGAAAGTAAGTTGTAGGAATAATGACAATTCACCCCTAAATACTCCAGCATGTAATTCCTACGAACAAGGACATTACTCCACACAATCATAAAAAAAGGATCCAATCAAGGATCATATATTTCATTTAGCTGTTATGCCACTTTAGTCTCCTTTACTCTAAACAGCTCCCAATCTTTGTTTTGCCTATAATGATACTGAGATTTCTGAAAAGTCTAGGCCAGTTACTTTCCAAAATATGGCTCCTTTTGGAAATATGCAGGTGTTCCCTTGTTTTGATTTATGTTGAACATTTCTGGCAGGACTACAACACAGGTGATGACATATCTTATTTAATGTATCTATACCAGAGATACCTGATATCAGTTTCTTAATCGAATTTAATCACTTCGGTGTGATGTGTGTCAACTTACTTACTTAAGGGGAATGTTTCTTTAGGTAGAGGATCCACTCCACCACTTGTTTATCTGGCTTTGCTCTCTTTTTAATAGGTCCTCAATTTAAACCCTAATGTTTTTTTTTTTTCTCCCAGAGTAGCACAGATAAGTCCTCCGTATTTCTTGTGATAGTAGTTTCATAGAACACCAAGGATATATCAAATACATCCCATTTAGCCTTGCTGCTCTCAGTCATAGAACATAGGACAGATTTATCTTAAAAATCAAATCAAATGAAGATTTGGAAAAAAAGAAAGGCAATTCAGCCCTAGCTTGGTGTCTCAGTTGGTTAGAGCGTTGATCCCTCGTCAGGGAATGACAAATCAATGTTTCTTTCTCTTGCTCTTGTTCTCTCCCTCTCTCTGTCTCAAAAAATAAAAGAAAAAAAAGAAAGGCAATTCAGAACCCACAGAGTTCAGATGTCAAAAGCTCACAGTCAAAGCCCCAAACAAGCAACTAGCCCACTTATCTGGGGAGGTTGGTAATACAGTAAGTCTACACTTAATGCTGTCGATAGGTTCTTGGAAACTGCAACTTTAAATGAAACAACATAGAACGAAAACAATTTTACCATAGGCTAACTGCTATCAATGAGAGTTTAGTTTCTACAGCATATTTCTGGTCATGAAAACATTATCAAATTTCTAAATAAAGACCTAAAACACTTCTAATGTTAAACATTGAAATAAATGTGAGCTATACATACATTTAAGAAAGATGAATAAGAACAAACAGAATTATTTCTAACTTGCTTATTCCAGTCACAGGTGGCCAGAGACTATCCCAGCAGTTCAGGGCACAAGGTGAGAATTACCCCTGAACAGGACATTCTTCCATCACAGGGCCACTCACGTGCACATCCACACTCACTCAGACTGGGACAATGCAGACACGCCAGTTCATCTCACACACCCATCTCTGGGATATGGTAGGAAACCAGAGTCCCTGAAGAAAACCCATGTAGATATGGGAAGAAGGTAGAAACTCTACAGACAGTAGCCCCAACCGGGAATTGATCTTTTCCGCCCCCATCAGCATTTTAAGGAAACAACAATACAATGTTAAATGAAACATTATTTGAGGACCTGCTATTAGAGCAGAGTATTACTGTTAGAGAAGTAGAAAGAGATAGCACAATAGATAAATGTTAACAAACTAAACAAACAAAATCAGTTTAATTAATTATTCTTTAGCATTAGTACATTAAAAACGTAATTAACTACTTTGTTTCTTTAAACAGATAGTAATTTATATAGTCAATTACATATTTCTTAATTACATTATTTATATTATAGAGAAATATTTCTACATAGTCAAATTACCAAATTGCTACTTTTATATGGATCCCAGAAAAGACTAACAATATGAATGCCAACTTACAATCTTTGATTTGAAGATATCCAGCAGACCCGATAAATGAGTGTACTGATTTGGCACTTTTCGAAGATGAACCATTTCAAAATCAGTTCGGACACCAGGACCCTGACACTCTCCCACATACATTCTTCGCCATTTGTGATGAATTTGCACAAAGAGTGGCACCTGGCTGAAGGACATAATTAAATAGGAATAGATTGCAAGTTCATTAAACACTGAAAATCTCAGAAATCTCAAAATTTTCCACTCTTACATAATACTAATCTCAAATATTTAAAAGCACTAAACATGCAACACTTCACAGACATATTTATAAAAATGACACTCTTAACCTATTTTCTCCTTATACCAGTAAACTGAAGAAACCGTCTAGTGGCACTCTGTGGTCAGAAAAATGTTTTTAAATGGTTGAAAGTAATAAAAAAAAAAGGCAGAATAAAATTTTCTTCAATAAAAATGATCATGTTATATCAGCCTTTCCAAAGTCATGATACATAAACTTGATTAAATAATTAAATAATACAAATTAAACCAACAGTCATGGTGAAATATTTTTTTATTTTATCATTTGAAGATATAGTTGATCCTCATTATTCACAGATTTCCATATGTGCAAATCAGCCTACCTGCGAAAATTTATTTGTAACCCCCAAATCCAATATTTGTACCACTTTCAGGCATTTGCAGATGTGTACAGAGTATCAAAAACTTTGAGTCACCTGATGAATGTGTTCTCAGCTGAGGTCAAACAAGGCAATGCTACTGTCAAGTTTTAAAATTACATTTTGTAACAAACAAAAGTAGCACTCTTCATTTCAAATATTCATTGAGTATTTCAGTAAATTTCCCTCTATAAATGCTGCTCCCTAAAGGATTTGTTGAGTTAATCTTATATACCATATTCCAATAATATAATAATGTACAAGTAGTAATCCCAATTATAATTAAAAACTAACATTTGATAACCATTTTCCTTAATAAAATATAATTACAAGTAATTTTTAACTTATTGCCTAAGTTTTTTTAAATGTCTTCCTACCAGCCAGTGTTTCCCAAAGCAATAGACACAGAACTCAGAAGAAGGTTGCACTTAGATTCACTGAGAACAGCATCGCTGTTTGCAGCAGGGGCGATCACCACGAATTCTCGCAATCCATACCTTTAAAAAAAGAATCACTACCATTAGTCAGAGGGGAACTTCAGAATACAAAATTCCATTATTTGAAAAACATGAAAACATTTTCCTGAAGGAAATTTGACAACTCAGGTTTGAAGTATCAGTGTTTCTTTTCTTGTTTTTTAAATGGCAACTGAACCTACAATCTGAATATCCTTCATTTAGTGAAACACTTCCATCATTCAACTACTATCTCCTCTCTATTATTTACAAATTAGAAGCAATTTGCTAAAATCACAAAGAACATTAAATAAGTTTTGCTTTAAAAGTTTAATTTTAATGATAAAAGATGAAAGCCAGCACTGAAATTTCACTTTAATTAACTGATAACATTAAGTCCACTATAATGTGGAAAGAGAAAGTTTGAAAGATTCCCTAACTGGCAGGAAAATAATTATCAGCCATGATGTACTTGGTGCTGTTTGTAGAGATGACAAAAATTTATTTCACCCTCTCAATTCACCTCCACCTTCCTCCACATTGAATTAGTTATGTAGAAGTGTGGTAGGCAGTTAGACAGGAGCAGAACAAGAACGACAGGCGACGTACAGAGGTACAGGTCACCAAGGCTGAAAGCCCCAGTTACTGAGCAATGGGCAAAAATAAGGACCTCGACCCCAGGGTAACCTTTCCTCCCCTAGCATATAACTGCTCCTGCAGTGTGGACCCCCTGGCCTTTCACATTGTTGATCATGTGGTTTGGATCCTCCCTGACCTTTTTTCCCCTGGCACATCACTAGTCTTGCAATAGATCCCCTTGGAGAGGGAAAAAGAAGCCAAAGAGTGGCCTCATGTGACACTCATGACACTCACAACCACTCCCTTAAGCATCAACCCCTAGGGATAACATCTAGGCCTCAGTTGTGTTTCAGGTCCGGGTCCAAAAGAGCAGACAAGTGACACCATGGCTGACATCAGGACACCCTGCCCTGGTGCTGACCAATCAGTAGAGACCATGAGCCTGAAAGGACACACCTGTAAAGCTGATGAATATTTTATTGAGATCCTCCCTGGGGCACCCCTAAAATCCTACCCTTAAAATCCCTTAGGACAGAGGACCCATCAGCTCTACCTCCCCTTCTTCTTACCCGGGTGCATTACCTTTACTTTTCTTTCTCCTAAGGTCAATAGCCCTTCTTTTGCCTCTGTAACTTGTTTCCTAAGCCCATTTCGTCTATTCTACTGCTCACCTCTTCTACTTCTGTGACTTTCTAAATAAACCTTCTCTTACAGTTTGAATCTTGGCTCTTAATTTTTTCTTTAGCCAGAACTCAAGTACCAAGGCTGCTAAACCAAGGTCCACTCTGACTCCACTGTTCTAACACCCAGTGCCATTTTCACTGCCAAAAGAAGTAGCATCAAATACTGGAAGGAGCCCAGAGCTGTGAGTTTTAAGCTTCTAAAGATCTTTAAAAAGTTTTTTTATTTTTTAAATGTCCTTGGAAGAAAGAAAACAAGAGAACATTTCCCCATGCCACCCCAGCACTAGAGTGAAACCACTGTCAACAATTTCTTGGTTATTCTTCCAGAAATATTCTATCTATATACCAACCCTATTCTCAAATAAGATTACACTATATATACTTTGTATACTTCATCCCGTACTCATCAGTACTTTGCTTCCAGTTTTATGCTGTTGCAACAATACTTATGATAATTTGTTTCTAAATGTGGGATAAATTCCTAGAAGTTGCTGGATAAAATGAACATCTGTATCTTTATTGATAGCTGATGCCAAACTATCTCCTTCCTCTCCACATATACAAAGAGTATGCCAGGGTATATTGCCATTAACAACAAATAAGCCAAACTGAACTGCCTTCTATTGATCTACAATAAAATTCTATCCTCTGGCTTTGTTTCCTCTACCTGAAATGCAGCCCCCACACACACTTCATTGCCATCACTGAATACTGAAATCCTGATGGATCTCTTTTTGAGGACTTCCCTCAAATACCATCATCACTCCTGTTAAATATGTTCTCTTCTCTGCATTCTAATGTACTTTTCCTATTATTATCTTTGAAGGATTAATATAAGACATTGATTTACTTTCCATACTAGACCTACTTGATACTTGAGATCACGCCTTCATCAAGTAAACAAATATTAGGTGGGGACTTTAAAAGGAGTAAAACTAAACAACAAAAAAACAAGCAACCGGATAAAAAGTGGACAAGATACTTGAACAGGTACCACACTCCAATGATATACAAGTGGCAAATAAGCACATGAAAAACTGTGGTAAACATCACTAATTATTAGGGAAATGTGAATCAAAACCATAATGACATACCACCTCGCACCCATTAAATGGCTACTATAAAATGCAAAACAAAACAGAAAACAAGTGTTAGCAAGGACATGGAGAAATCAGAACCCTTGAGAATAACTGGTGGAAATGTAAAACAGTAGAGGCTATAGAAAATGGCACAGTGGTTCTTAAACAATTTAAGTGGAGAATGACTAAAAATTCCACATTTAGGTATATACCCAAAGCAATTAAAAGCAGGGACTCACAAACATATCTGAATATCTATTCATAGCAAAATTATCCACAAGAGCCAAAAGACAGAAAAAACCTAAATGTCTATTAATAGATAAACAAAATATGGTATATATACATGTAATGAAATATAATTCAGCTCTAAGAAAAAAAGATTATGATATATGCAATAATATAGATGAACCTTGAAGATGCTAAGCAAAATAAGCCAGCCACAAAAGAATAAATATTGCGTGAGTCCACTTATACGAGGTTCACAGAGTCGTCAAACTCACAGAGAAAGCAGAAAGGTAGTTAGGGCCTGGAGAGGAGAGGAAGAGGAATTATTGTTTAATGGACACAAAGTTTCAATATGGGATGATGATAAAGTTCTGGAGAGGGAGAATAGTGATGGGTGCACAAAATGGTGAATGCATTTAATGCCACTAAATTGTACACTTAAAAATGGTTAAAATGTAAATTTTATGTGTTTTACAACAGTTAAAAAATCAAACATAATAAAGGAGCAAAACTAATACATATTAAAGAATAAGAAATATAATGGCTAATAATTCTATTAAAAGAAGTTCAACCTTATTTTAATATTTAAAATAAATATTAAAACAAGATATCACTGTTAAGCTATTAAATTGGCAAAAATTATAAAATATTGATAAGATCCAGTGTTGGTAAGAGGTATAAACTTTCAGAACATTTTCAAAGGCAGAATATATTAATATTTAAAATTCACAAACTTTGAACTAATTATATCTATGCTACAAAAACATTCAGACAAATGCACAAAGATATATGTACAATGATGTTCATTGTAATAGTTTAATTATGAAAAACTAGACACAATATAAATATCCTTCGATAGAGACATGGGTAAAAAATAATAGTACACTCCCATACTATGGCATTAAAAAAAGTGTATCTGAATTTACTGACATAAAGGCTGTCATGAAACGCTGAGAAAAATATACATGTTTATCAGAACAATTTGTACAATGAAATTCCATTTATGAAAAGACTGCAAATCAACACCACAAATATATATATATATATATATATATATGTAACTCGTATACTCATAAAAAACGATCTGGGTAGATATAACCCAAATTTTCACAGCTTGTACGAAACTAAGAAGTATGAGATGTTCGAGCCCCCTTTGTTTGTGCATGTATAGAAAATGGAAGGGGTGGAGAGGACACAGTGGGAAAACTGAAGGGAGACTGATGTAAGATAATGAGTTTCATTAATAAATCTTTATATTGTATTTCCTACAATTTCTAATTTAGTCATTTATTAGAAGTTCAGATGTATCAATTCAAATAAAAATCCCACTATGGTAATTTTAATAACAGAATTCTTTTTTCTAACAGACTACATATATATGAAATTTAAATATAAATGCATCTTAGCATCACATTCTCCAAATGAGAAAAGTAGGACAATCATTCATTTGTTTTGTTTTAAGATGCATTTTTTTTTCTTTCATGCCTCTATAAAAACTGAAAGCAACAGCAAATAACTAACCAATATTTGATATATGTCAATAATCTTGCACAGGAAAAGCATAATACCATACTTTGAATGCTGCTATTTTACGACTTTTGTATGTATTACTTTAGAAAAATATATTCAGAACCTTTTTAATATAAAATACATGCATGAAAATACTGGATCACCAAAAATGGTGGTTATAAACAATTAAAAAAACCCATTTCATGGCCATATTTAAATACCTAGTATCTAAAAAAAAAAAACTTGATAAAATGAAAATGTTAAATAAATAATTGCCTTTTTCAATTATAAGCCCTCAGCTATCCTTGGAATTGCTCTCTGTACCTTTCACTTATAAGCTACTCAGCTTAATTCTAATAAAATAGAATAAATTTCATACAGTATAATAACTCTATTTTCTCCCCTTTCCCTTTGTGCAATACTGTCACACATATTACTATGTTATAAACCCAACAATAGAGAGCTAAAATTATTGTTTAAGCAATCTTATTTCTTTAATTAAAAGAATGTATCTTTTATGATTACTACAGTATTTCCAATTATCTCCATCCCTTCCTGTGGATCCAATTACCATATGTTTCTTTTTGACACTGCCTATAAGGCAGGTATGCCTGCAATACATTCTCTCAGTCTTTGTTTATATGACAATATTATTTCACTTTTAGTTCTGAAAGTTACTAGTGCTGGATATAGAATTCTTGGTTGACAGTTTTTCCTTCTGCACTCTGAGTACGAGTACATCGCTGCACTGCCCTCTGGCCTCCACTGGTTTTGAGAAGTCATGAGGAATGACTTTTCTTGTCTTCAAGATTCTCTTTGTTTCTGGGGTTTCAGCAAGTTGACCACAATGTATGTAACTGTGGTTCTCTTCGTGCTTATCCTACTTGGGGTTCACTGAAATTTCTGTCCTCAAGTAAAAATTTTTTCATCAAATCTGGTAAATTTTCAGCCTTAATTTCTTTAAATATTTTTTTCTGCCTTTTTGTTTCTCTTCACTTGGGGCTTCCATTAAATGTATGTTTTCAAACACCTGACAAAATCCACATAACTCCAAAGTTCTGTTCATTTTTCTCTATCTTTCTATTCTTTGGATCACATTATTTCTACTAATCTTTCAAATCCACCAACTATTGTGTCAACTCAGATCTGCTTTTAATATAATCTGGTGAGTTTATTTCAGTTATGCTTATTTTAAAAATTGTACAATATTATTAAGTGACATTTTACAGAGGGATTGGAACTTAGCTTGCAAGTCAAAAAATCTAAATAAATGAAAAAATGAGGCAAAAAATTTATTAGTTCCAAGCCTCTGTTACACTGTTCAACTTTAAGATTTTCATTTGGTTCTTTATTATAGTTTCCATTTATTGACATGTCCTATTTGACTAACTGTTAGTATATTTTTAATTCTTTAAATACAGTTCCTTTCAGTCTTTGAACAACTGCTTTAAAGCTATTGCAAATCCAACATCTGGGCCCACTAAAAGTCCATTTCTACTGTTTTTTTCCACTTGCATATGTAACACTGCATGTCTAGTCATTTGTGGTTGAAAATTACATCTAGGTAATATATTGTAGTGAAACCAGGTCCTATTTAACCTTTTTGAGGGTTGTTTCTTTTTTTGTTTTTAGTAACTTGCCTGGACTTAAACTGTGCAATCTATTTCCCTCAAGGTATTTAGCTATTAATGTCTCTAGTCAGTCATTTTATTCTTATTTTTTAGCCTGACTACTCCTTGTCTTAGTGATAAGCCAATAATTTGGTCACAGATATGCTCAAACATCTGAACCCACAAGGTTTTTACTTTCTGATGACTGACCTGTTTGGGGGTTGGATAATTCATTCAAAGTCACGACTACTTTTAAAGTTTGGGCTCTCATGTCTCCTGTCTACACATGTGGTTTCTATTTCATATAGGAATGCATATAGAGTGTTCCCAGCTCTTCTATGGTCACCATACAGGATCTACTTGTTAAATTTCTGACTAACCCAGCACTTGCCTTTAACTTGGACTACAACCTTGGCCTAGCAAAGGTACAGGTTTCTTCCCCATCCCCTCTCAATCAAGCCTGCAGATATGGCAAAACCATAGGCTTTTGCCTTCCACCCAGAATCAAGTCTACATCTCTGACAGCTAGCTGGTGTTTTCATGGCTAGCCTAGACTGAAAAACTAGCTTTCACCAGCACAGACTGGGAAGAGGCAGAGTAACGGAATAACCACAGGCAGAAGGGTCAGAGGCTCCCCTCTACTCTTACCAGAAACTCAAGCAGTTTTTCAAGGAAAAAAAAAAAAGTTTATCAATTTGTTTTTGGCCTTTAGGGAGTTTCCAGTGCCCTAAAATGGTTGTTTAGACAACTTTTTCCAGTTTCATAAGTTTCTGCCCCAGAGGGTAATTGCCAAGGCTTCATGTCATCATTATCAGAAGTCCTCTGAACATTTGTTTTTCAAAGAATAAGAACATTTTACAGGTCCTTAGGGCTATTCTTAAACACCATTGTCTCAAAACCTTTAGGTCCTTTCATATGTATCTCTATGACCAGGGGGAAAAATTAAAATCACAAAAATTAATTTTAAAAAGGGCCATTATAATTATTCAACTACGCAGTTTGTAACATTACTTATGGACTGTTTCTTATTGTGTTACTGTTATTCCCTTGTGACCAATAAAATGATTGAAGCTGAAGGTCTAAAGACTAGACTAAACAAAGCAAAACTATAGAGAAAAAGTTTGTCTTCAGTTAAACCTAGCTGCACTTTAAATATATATTTTCCACTGTCAGTAGAGCCTTGCCAGGTATGTAGCATTACACTTTATTACTTTCTTTCATACTGCTGCTATAACAAAACACCACAAACTTAGTGGCTTAACCCAAATTTATTACCATACAGTTCTATAGGTTAAAGGGTGACACAAATCTCACCAGACTAAAATCAAGTTGTTAGCAAGGTTGTATTCCTTTGGAGGCTCTGAAGGAGAATCTACTCCTTGCTTTCCCAGTTTCTAGAGACTACCTTCATTCCTTGGCTTGTGGCCTTCTTCCATCTTCAAATCCAGCAATAGGAGGCCAACTTCTCATATCACACCCCTCTGACATCGCTCTTCTGCCTCTCTTCTACCTTTAGAAACTCTTATGATTATACTGGGACCACCTAGATAACCCAGAACATATCTTAGGGTCTGTCGATTAGCAACCCTAATTCCATCTGTTCCCATGATTCCTTCTTGCCATGTAACTTACATTCACAAGTTTCAGGATATAGTATCTTTCGGAGGTAACAAGTTCATAATTCTACCTTCGTATTAAAACCTCTGCTCAGTAAAGATCTCACTAATTTATATTTGGTCATAAATGTCTGCTAAGGCTAACGTCTGTGCCATCTACAGTGCCATTTATTTTAGTATAAGCAATAACAATTAACCAAGGGAATAAATCCCCTTTGATGGTTTCAGCAATCAGCCATTAGAAAATATTTAAAGGACAGGTTATATATGGAGGTGGAGAGAAGCATCCAACAAATCACATCATTAAGATCAATTATCTTGCCTATACCATAAAAATGGATCATGTCCACATATCTTTTAATGACTAGTTTTAGAAAATACACTTAAAATAATTAAACAGGCTTAAGAACTAATCTGACAGGTGCTTGATATAGAAACTGAAACTACAAGGTATCAAAATAGATGTACATTAATAAACTAGAACTACTAAAATTAAGCATTTGATATAAATGTCAAATTTCTATTTTCTAGAGTTTGATCTGAAAATATTAAGTTAATCATATATGAATTTTATCTCATTCTGACAGGTCAACCTACACTAATTGTACATGAATGGTATGAATGAATATTTTGCATATTAGTTTTCAAATCTCCAATGTCACTGCTTCGGTATTAAGCTTAGTTTAATTTTAAAAAGGAAATATTTATAGGTTAAAATTTATGTGTATGTTATTCTCCAGTTGCTAAGAAGGCAAGTTATTTATAATCTTTCAAATTCTAAGAATTTTAATTTTTAACAATTATAATTTTAAAATTTTATAAAAAGTAGAAATATAAGAATATTATGAAATCTTCTTAAGATACCCAGTTCACATCAGGCCTGGATCACACAGATCCCTCCTCAACTTCTGCCATTCTTAACCTTCTTTCTGCTATACCCCAGGCTTACCCAACTACCTGATGGTTTCAAATTCTTAATTTAAGCATCACCACCTCAACTAATGCTCTTCTTTTGCCTTGAATATCTTTTTAACTAGCTTCACCTAGCTTATT
The DNA here is from genome assembly GCA_004027475.1 of Anoura caudifer. NCBI lineage: Eukaryota > Metazoa > Chordata > Mammalia > Chiroptera > Phyllostomidae > Anoura > Anoura caudifer. The sequence continues at coordinate 82,285 of PVKU01004551.1, forward strand.
CTCACTTGTCTTATCAAGTATTACCTCTTCTGGAAACCCTTTCCTGACTTAATCTATCTGAAAAGGGGGCACTTCCTATGAGCTTGCATGAAGCCCTGAGTTGCCCTGTCTGAGAGCATCTACCAACAGCATTGCCATTTGTTCCCTTTTCTGTCCACCTACTAATGTTACAGAGCAACAGAAGGTCCGGTATTGTCCGCTGCCTTATGGAAAGATGCCTCTCAAAGCCAGAGATTTGTGAAAAGAAAAGATGTTTATTTAATGCTATACACAGTTAAAGTAGCGACTTAACATCTTCATTAAAATATCAAAGTCCTTTAGGATACCCACAGACACCCACAGTGCTTCCTATCTCCCTCTGCCCTAATTCAGGGTACCGTCATTGCAAGGAAGAGAAGCACACGTCCGGGATCCAGGCTCTTGATACCATCAGCTGTGTCGTCGTCCAGGCAGGATCTCTAATTAATCCAAAGCCATGTGGCACCTTCTCATGGCCTACTGGCTAGAGTTCTTTCTCTCTTCTTTCAGGCAGTCTCTCTTGCTCCCAGGCCACGCAGCCAAAGGGAGCACCACAAAGCCATGTGGTCCTTCTTCTACCAAAGCTGTGGGGAAGGAGTCCCCACTCTGGCAAAGCCACATAGCTCTCCCTCTTCACCAAAGCTGCAGGGATCTGTACTCTGGTGAACCCCATGGATCTTCCCCTCTGGCAAAGCTGCGAGAGGGTCTCCACTCGGGCAAAGCCAAGTGGCAATTCTCTGCTAAAGCCACATGGTGATTTTTCCTCACAGGGCTGTGAGCCTAACTCTGGTGAAAGTGAGTGGATTCTCTCTCAATGGCTGCCGTGTCTCCGTTTAAATCCCCACACCAAATCTCTTCTGTACCCTCATTTCCAACTCCTCCTACAATCAGTTACACCTGCCAGCATTCCCATATATTCCAAGTTTATTGGGATGCAATTATGAGTCTGGGCAGGTGTGTCCCCATTTTCTGGAGCCAATCTTCTCCAAGCTCCCACGCAGGTGCTGTAACTTGGGGTTCCTCCCCCAGTCACGTCTTGCGGGGAGTCCTTTCCATCCCCCTGGCTCAGAGCATGGCCACAGCTATTTAACACATCTAAGCTACCCAAGGCTATAGATATGTTAAATGACCATGCCATGGATTAGCACCTCTGCATGTCCCTGCTCCATGTGTCCCTTCCCCCAACTCATACCTGTGGGGGAAGGGGTGAGGACATCTTATATGTCCCCCTAATATTCCCTGGACACCCTGAGTTCTGGGCCCCATTCCAAATCCCTATTTTTGGGGCCCCCCTCCTGGCTGCACCCTGCATCACTAATTCCAAAGTTTACTGAAACAGGGATCATTGTTTATTCATGGTGTCCCAGCGTCTGACTCACAGTAAATGTTTAAAAATAATGTCTGCCTAATAAAAGAAAACAACCAAACTTTTAGTACGGTTAATTTTCAAACAACTCTCAAGTTTGGTTGTTGGCCTTCTAAACATTAAGAAAGATTAAATTTAGAAATAGAGGCAACATTGCAGACTGACATGATAGACCAACCCCTCTTTCCCTGAAACACAGCAAAATACCTGATTAAATATGACAATGTTTCTAAAATATATAGCTAAACTTGAAGGAATAAAAAGGAAATTAAAGGGGAGTGGGGAGCACAGAAACAAAGAGTAAACTGAAAGGCAGAAACAAGCACTCAAGGTGACTGAAGAAACCCAAGTTTTTATCAGTTCAGGGTATAGGCCCTAACAGCTCAGAACTGGGGATTGGGATATTACATGACAGGCTAAACTTTTCGATGCTAAAAGCCTATTAGTGTCACTCACAGAGATGCCTGCAAAACTGAGGCTTTGATACACCAGAACAGTGATGTTCAATCAGTATACTGTAAGCACTGACCTGTTTTCCCTTAGACTGTCAAATAAAAAAATGACAACAGCCAACACAACAGTAGCTATCCAGTGTGAATGAATAAAAATTATACCTACTTTTGTCAGATCAGCAAAAAATATATTCTCTGGTGTGCCAGAGTTTTAGTAATTACTTTATGTGTGCCATGAGATGAAATGTGTTGAAAATTGCTGGACTAGAGAGATAGAGAAAAAGTCTGATAGAAAAGTCCATGTCTGAGAATATCATGCACTTTAGCCTTGCAGCAGTAATGTGAATTATATTAACTCTGAGATTAATGAGGTATACCCACTTCAGGGAGGTGGTCTTTGGTATGTATCCAGACTAGAGTATGTCTAAGAATAACCCAATAATAAATATAAATAAGATGAACTCTGGAAACTATGCTTCCAGAAGCATAATATCACTCAGATACTATCATCCACAATTAGGCCCTTGCTTAGTAGGCACTAAAATAGAAAACTGTATATGTTTTCAATGATGTCGCCAATCTCTCTACGAAGTACCTAAACATGCCAGCTTCCTTCGGCTTTAGATTTATTGAAGCATTGTCTGTGCATGGACTTTCCATCAAGCCAAATCTGTATAGAGGTTGTTACATTTTGAATGACCCCTCAGGGATACAGGTGTGCATGAGTGTAGGAGACCATTCTGCGTGGCATGGGCCCAGCTCCCACTCAGATATGCACAGGACCCACGCCCACAGATAGGTTCTCCCGTGGAAAATCAGGTTTGCAATATGCCTAGGCCATTTTGTGTCTTTTTGCCAAAAAACCCCTTTACCCTGATTTGCAGCAAACATTTACTGCAAAATAACTTCCTAAAATCCATGCTAACGTTCCAAGGACAGAGTAACAGGTTCTTTTGCCTTTTCATTTGTAAATATCCCTTTTCAGTGATGAGATTACTGGCATCCTCTTCTTTGTTTTCTGTATAAGGCTACCCCCTAAAGCAAACCTGTGCATAATTAATGAGAACCTTCATGTAATATGCCCAGTAAGACAATAAAAGCTTGTCAAAGAAAGGGCTGAGGCTTTTGCTCCTCTTGAGAGAAAGGCTGCTCTCCCTTCTTCCACAGGATTCAACAGTCCCTGTGAAATTCTTTTGGTTCAGCTACAACACAGTGGACCCCATGAGCCGGGGTCCCCAATGCATGAGACAAGGAACCAGAACTGAGACTTTTGCCTCCTCAATAAAATGAGAATTCCAGAGCCAGATGGTTTCAATGGCAAATTCTACCAAACATTTAAAGATAACATCAATTTGACACACTCGCCTCCAGAAATTAGAATAGAAAATACTTCCCAACTCACATTATTAGGCTAACAATTCTGATACCAAAACCAAAGTCTAAGAAGACTGCATACCAATATTCACCATGAACATAGACACAGTCCTTGACAAAAATATTAGCACATTAAATCCAGTAATATATATGTGCACAAATACAAGTTATACCACAAAAGATGGGGTTTACCTCGGGAATGCAAAGCCAGATAGATATCCAAAAATCTATCATGTCATCACAATATTAAAAATTTAAAGAAGAAATAAATGATCATATCAATTTAAGAAGAAGCAGCATGTGACTAAACTCATCATTCATTATAAAAACTCTCAGCAAATTAGGAATAGAAGGAAATTTTCTCAACCTGATAAAGAGCATCTATGAAAAACCTACAGATAACATCATTTTTAATGGTAAGAGACTAAATGCTTTCCCTCTAAGGTCAGAACAAGGCAAAGATATCCATTCTTACCACTCCTATTCAATATTTTACAGAAAGCCCTAGCCAGTTTCAAAAGACATGACAAAAAAACCCCATAGAGATTGTTAAGAAATAAAATTAACCCTACTCAAAGACAACTTGATTGTTTATACAGAAAACCCTGAACACGCTACAATATTCCTAGAATAACTGAATCTAGCAATGTCAGGATATAAGGTCAATGCACAAAAACCAGTCCTATCTCTACATACTAGCAACAAACAGCTGGAAATTAAATAAAAAAAAAATACCATTATGATAGCTCCTTAAAAAGAAAAAAAGCAATAATCAAGTATAAATCCAACAAAACATACAAGGTCTGTATGCTGAAAACTGTAAGACAGTGATGAAAGAAACCAAAGCAAATGTAAAAATTTGGAGAGACCAGTCATAACCATGTCTATAAAATGGAAGACTCAGCATAGTAAAAATACCAATTCTTCCCAAACTGATCTAGAGATTTAAAACAATTCCAATCAAAAGTCCATCAGGACTTTTTGTAGATATAAACAAATCAATTCTGAAATGTAAATGGAAAAGTAAGGGAGCCAGAATAGCCAAAACAACATTGAAAAGAAAGAATAAAGTTGCAGGAATCACAGTACCTAATTCTTACTATAAAGCTACAGAACCTAAGAGCATCCACATATAAACACACACAAATACGGCCAAGTGATTTTTGACAAAGATACAAAAGTCAGTCAATGGAGAAGGGGAACTTTCTTCAACAAACAGTATTAGAACTGAAAATCCATATGCAAAAAAGCCCCTTAACCTAAACCTCAAAACTTATACAATAATTAAGTTGAAATAGATAATAGATCTAAGTACAAAATGTAAAACTTCTAGAATTAAACACAGAATTGATCATGTTATCAAAGCCATTATCTCTAGTGATTAAGTCATGTTGATAACATGACCTTCTGATAGGCTATGACAAAAAAGGCCCTTCACTTTTATGGTGTTCTTGTAACTCAGGTATAATCATGAGAAAAGGAGACAAACCCAAACTGAAGGAGATTCTACAAAATACCTAATCAGACCCCTCAAAACTGTCAAAGTGATGAAAAATAAGTAAAGATGGATACATTTCACAAACCAGAAAATTAAGGAGCTCTGATAACTAAATGTGATGTGGCATTCTGACTTGGATCCTAGAACAGAAAATGGACATCAGTGGAAAAACTAGTTAAGGTTAGCTAATAATAATGTACCGATGTTGGTTTCTTAGTTTTGGCACATGTACCATGATAATATGAGCTATTTGAGAAAACTGGCTGAACGGTGCACCAAAACAGTCTGTACTATCTTTGCAACTTTTCTGAAAATCTGAAATAAACAACAACAAAAAAAGATTTTGGTTTTTTTAAATAGGAGAACACTGTGAGAACACTTTGTGCAAAGAGTCCTCAGACATGGCACCAAAATCATTATCCATAATGTAAAAAACCCTGATTAAAATGAACTTCATCAAATTTAAAAACTTTTATTCTGGACAACACAAAGAGAATGACAAGTTAACTGCTGTCTAGAAGAAAATATTTGTATTCAGAATATGCAAAGAACTCTCAAAGCTCAATAGTAAGAAAATAAAAAAAAATTAAAAAATGGACAGAAGATTTGGACACTTTACCACAAAGTATCTATGACTGCAAATAAACGCATGAAAGATGTTCAAAGTTCAAATTAAATCCAGAATGAGATACTACAACATGTCTATCAGAATGGCTAAAATAAATAATACTGACACCATGTGCTGGTATCAACATAGAGCAACTGGAACTGCCACACACTGTTGGTGGGAAAGCAAAGTAGTATAGTCACTCTCAAAATCAGTCTGGCCATTTCTTATAAAGTTAAATATGCATTTACATGACTTAGCAAATGACCTCAGATACCCATTTACCCAAGTGAATTAAAATGGATTTTCACACCAAAATCTATACACATATTTATATTAGCTCTATTCATAAATGTCCAAACCTAGAAACAATTCTATCCTTTAACAGGTGAATGAGTAAATAAATTGTGGTATAGCCTTACAATAGAATACTACTCAGTAATAAAAAGGAACAAGATAATGATACAGAATTACTGCAAAGGTTCTCAAAAGCACTAACTTGGGTGAAAGAAGCCAGTCTCAAATGGTTTCTATATGATTCCACATCTGTGACATTCTTGAAAGGACAAAACAATAGTGACTAAGAACATATCAGTGACTGCCAGAGATTTTAACAAACAAGAGGAGATTTGGGGGAGGTTACAGAACTGTTTTATATTCTCATTGTGATAGCAATAAAAAAAACCTATATGTTACAGTTCAGTGAACTGTTTAAAAAAAGGTCAACTTTACTGTATGTTAATTTTAAAAATGAAAATTTTTTAAGTAAATGGTCGGGGAGCTGGATGAAGTGAAGAAATTAAGAAGTTACAAATTGGGAGCTTCCAGCAAAGATGGAGGTGTAGTAGATATGTTTCATTTCCTTGCACAATCTAAAAAGGATAACAACCAAATTAAAAACAAAAAGCAACCAGAACTGCCAAAATATCGAACTGTAAGGAAGTCTGACAATGAAGAAGTTAAAGAAGAAACACTCATCCAGACTGATAGAAGGGTTGGACATGAGCAGCCACGGCAGAGAGGACACGCACCAAGGCAGTGGCTGGTAGACAAGGCAGGCAAAGTGGCAGCTGGTGGACTGGGCAGTCCCACATTCACATGCAGATAAACCAGAGGAACAATCGGGGAGCTAGAAGAGACTACACAACCCAGGGTGTCAGTGCAGGAAAATAAAGCCTGAAAACCTCTGGCTATAAAATCCGATGGAGGTTGCTGCGGGAGAAACTGACAGTCTCATAGGAGAGTCCGTTGGAGGGCCCACTGGGTCCTAGAACATACACAAGTCCACCCACCCAGGAATCAGCACCAGGGCAGTACCTAAAAGGGCACAATTCGCTTATGGGTAGCAGGGGAAGTGACAGAAAGTGGGGCAAGAGCCCAGCAAGCAGTATTGTTACCTCTCCAATCCGTCTCCCACATTCAGCACCAAAACACAGCGAAGTGGCTTGCCCTGCCCTGGTGAATACCTAAGGCTCTGCCCCTTGCAACAAAACAGGTACGCCAAGACAAAGAAAAATGGCCCAAATGAAAGAACAGATCAAAACTCCAGAAAAAGGACTAAGTGATGAGGAGATAGCCAACCTATCAGATGCAGAGTTCAAAACACTGGTAATCAGTATGCTCACAGAATTGACTGAGTATGGCCATAAAATAAAGGAAGAAGTGAAGACTATACAAAGTGAGATAAAGAAAAATGTACAGGGAACCAAAAGAGATGAGAAGGAAACCAGGATTCAAAGCAACAATTTAGACCGAAGAAAGAAACATTCAACCAGAACAGAATGAAGAAACAAGAATTCAAAAAAAATGAGGAGAGGCTTAGGTTCCTCTAGGACAACTTTAAACATTCCAATGTCCGACCCATAGGGGTGCCAGAAGGAGAAGAGGAAAAGCAAGAAATTGAAAAGTTATATGAACAAATAATGAAGAAAAACTTTGTCAATCTGGCAAAGGAAACAGACTTCCAGGCAGTCCAGGAAGCTCAGAGAATCCCAAAGAAGTTGGGCCCAAGGAGGAACACACCAAGACACATCACAGATAAACCACTCAAAATTAAAGATAAGGAGAGAACCTTAAAAACAGCAAGAGAAAAAGAAGAGAGTTACCTACAAAAGAGTTCCCAGAAGACTACAAGATGATTTCTCAAAAGAAACACTGCAGGCAAGAAGGGGCTGGAAAGAAGTATTCCAAGTCATGAAAGGCAAGGACCTATATCCAAGATTACTCTATCCAGCAAAGCTAGCATTTAGAATGAAAAGGCAGATAAAGTGCTTCCCAGATGAGGTCAAGTTAAAGGAGTTCATCATCACCAATTATATGAAATGTTAAAGGGACTTATCTAAGAAAAAGATCAAAACTAAGAAGAGTAAAATAACAACTCACAACTATCAACAAATGAACCTAAAAAACAAAAAAAACACTAAGCAAACAGCTAGAACGTAAACAGAATCAAAGAAATAGAGATCACATGGAGGGTTATCAGTGTAGAGGGGAGAGGAGGGGGAAATTGGGGAAAAGGTACAGAGAGTAAGAAGCATAAATGGAAGGTACAAAATAGATAGAGGTAAGAATAGTATAGGAAATGGAGAAGTCAAAGAACTTATATATATGACCCATGGACATGAACTAAGGTGGGGGGAATGCTGGAGGGACTGGGGTACCAGGTAGAGGGGCATAAAGGGGAGAAAAGAAAAGAGACAACTGTAGTAGCATAAGCAATGAAATATACTTTAAAAAAAGAAATACAAATTGGTAGCTACAGAATAGTCACAGAGATATAAATTACAGTATAGGGATGATCAGTAATATTGTATTAACTATGCATGGGGCCAGATGAGTACCTGCAATATTGGGGGGATCACTCTGTAAAGTACATGTCTGTCTGACCATTATGCTGTACATTTGAAACTAATACAGAATAACAATGAATGTAAACTAATACTGAAACAAAAAAAGTAAATAGATTAAAAAGCTTTTATTTATTCATTCAACAAATAATTTTAAACTATGGACTATGTGCCAAACAGTTTTTGGAAATATATATGAGAAAGCTGAACAGAAATCATATAACAGCATTCATATTTTGATAAATACATTATATGCCATTATCTTATTAAATTCTCACAATTATCCTTAAAAGTGCATGCTATTTTATTGATTTTAACAATGACGAAAATAGATATTAACTCATAGATATTAACTAACTTGCCCAAAGTAGCCAAGATAATAAGTACTTAAACTAGAAATTAATGTCCAATTCAGTGTTTGTCCAAACAGTATATTTTCAATTAATGTATCATTAATGAAGTCATTCAGAGTCCGGCAGAAGTAACACCTGCTTGAGTGTGGTTGGTAGTGTAATAACATGGGTGTAATAATTTTTAGTTTTAATTTGAACATTTCACCTAAAATGTCATGTGGTGTGCTTGAGTGTGGTATTGTTCTGTTACAGAATTACATACTTATGATTTTGTAATAAAAGATTTTATAATAAAAAAGGGGTGTTATTTGTGCCAGACCCTGTATTTTATCATGTTATATTTACATATTCACATTTATCAGAAGATCAGAAGATTCTTCTGATATTCAAAGGGTAATTTATAAAACTGCTTTTATATTCAGTTGGCTAAAAAGTCCATTATGGGTTCTCATTACAAAGGCTCTAATAGTGCTTAATTGGCTTTAATATCATTTGAAACAACTTTGTTAGGTTGTATTGTGTCAGTGTCATATCAGTGTGCATTTAAAAATAAACTTATCAGTCCTGGCTGGTGTGGCTCAGTGGACTGAGTGCTGGCCTGCGAACTGAAAGGCTGCTGGTTTGATTCCCAGTCAGGGCACATGGCTGAGTTGTGGGCCAGGTGGGCTTGTGAGAGGCAACTAATCCATGCATATCTCATACATTGCTGTCTCTCCCTCTCCTTCTACCTCAGTTGGTGAATTTTTGTACAGCCGTTTTAATTGAAGATATAAGAAAATATGCAACATTTCAGTGTATTATGCTTTATTATTTCAAGAAAGGTAAAAACATATTTGAAACACAAAAAAGGATTTGTGCAGTGTATAGAGAAGGTGGTGTGACCGATTGAACATGTCTACAGTGATTTGCAATGTTTTTTGGTACTACTGACATTTTAGCGAAATAATTCTTTGCTGTACAGCTATGTTACGCACTGGAAGATGTGTAGCAGCACCCCTGGCCTCTACCCAACTAGAAGCCGATAGCAGGAGACAGCCAACATACTCAAAATGTCCAAGTCAATAAAGTTATTGGTGAAAATGAAAAATGTCTTTTATTTTATGGAAAAAACATAATGAACTTTTTGGCCAACCAAATAGTTGTTTAAATTGTTTAAGTTCACAGTTTTTAAAATACCACACTAAAATAACAGTATTTATGAAACAATATCCAGTTTATTTGCACTTGCAATAATTCTCTTCTATTTTTTTAGTGTGCTACATAGTATGCTTGCTATAGTAATCACAATGAAGAAAAATGAAACACAGATGTTATCATTTTCCCCATTCCTAGAAATTCTTTAATTAAAAAAAAAAAAAAGGAAGACCAACTCACACCAAGAGAATAACTTAAAACCAGTATATAAATTCCCTTTAACTAGTTCTCCTTTCTTGATAATAAACTCACACTTGGGCCATTTGGGAGATAGTGTGTTTTAATGCCACTCCCTCCAAAGTAAAGTGCAGACATAGTTTGAATATTTGAAAAAGATAAAGACCTTTTAATTGTGATGTGTCTCTTATATTAATGTAGTACATTTATAATTTAGACTTTTGATGTTATTATGTACCAAGAGCAACATTTTATTTCAATTCAATTTCTAACAATATATATTGTTTTCTGTGATATTTAAGTATTTTATACTAATTATCGAATTTAGATACTACCCTGGATACTACACATATTATGCAGAAAAACATTAATAGCAGGCCTGCGACTGCTATCCTCAGAATAATCTGCTTGCAAGGCTGACCTTGATCTGGCACCTGGGAACTTGGCTCTGGGGAAGTTTCTCACTACTGCCCTAACTGGTAAGTGGTACTGTGCCTAAACTGTATGTGCCAACAATATGGTTTATACTGGACACTTGCTTTCCTTCTGGGAGTCTGAAATTTTGTTATTTATCAGTCAGACAGTATCAGCCCCCATTTAAAACCCCCAAGAACAGAGCCTCTATAACAAGCTTCCCTGGTACATAACATTTCACGTGTTGCCACAACTTGTAGCTAAAGGGCTTAAGTATTTCCAGTGTGACTCCATTAGGAAAGGACTCTTAAAACACCTGTACTGCCTTTGAACTTTGCCTCAGGCATCTTTTCCCTTTGCTGATTTTGCTGTGCATGCTGTCATTGTAATAAATCAATCATAGCAATAAGTGCAACTATATGCTGAGTCCTGTGGGTCCTTCCGGCAAATCATCGAAACTGGGAGTGGTCTTGGGGCCTCCCCAATACACATACTAAGAGTTACCTGTGTGAAATGTATACCTACCATCTTACTAAGCAATGTGCTCTTGGAGGAAAGTCATTATTCATACACAGCAAATCTTGCATAGACTGTGGAATAGCATCTACAAAAAAATTACATAATGAAACAGTTATTATGTTGATTTTAATGCAGAACATTATAGTATGATTTAAAGAAACATATAACATATCTTGCTAGTCCATATAGTTGTGCAATTGCTAAAAGATTTAAATCTAGGGCTAGTCTTAAGATTGGGGGAAAGAGGGGTGTCTTTCTCAATCTCTTTTCTTTAAAAAAGTCTACCAAATATACATACAAGGGTAGCAAAAGTAGGCTTACAGTTGTGAGTACCTGAAACAGTTTACTCTTTTATTTTTACTAATTATTGTACAATATTATTTTACATATAAACAACTATAAACCTACTTTTTCTCCACACCTGCATATTCCTATGTTTGTATGCTTTTCCTTTCGTAAAAGCCATGACTCATACAATTTCTGATCTTTAGTAGAAAGTTTGTTTTATTTATTCTTCTTGGTCAGCCCTTGTCTCTACTTTTCCTCAAAATTCTATTAGAGGTCTGTCAGCTCCATATTACCTCCTGCAGTGAACCCTGGCCATCTACAGTGCTCTTGTAAACCACAACAACCTTCCTACTTATAACTGTGAATCTTTAAGCACTTACTATTGCCATCTATAAGGTAGTAACATCAATAATCATTATTTACTCATAAATGCATTATAGATTTAAAACATAAAGAATAGCTGTTAAAAATATTTCCTTTTGCTGCATAGTTATAATTGCTTAGCAAATTTATATTTTATTCACTTGGAAAAATAAAAAAGAACACTAATGACTTGACACTTTGCTTAACTAAGGCAATAAGCAACTCCAACAAAATAAAAGATCAGTGCTCAAATCTTCTGATCTCTAATACTAGTTTTAAATGTGTATTTCTCTATTAACCAAGCTAATGCTTTACTCAGAACTAATTTCTAGCATTAATTAGAGCTTCAATCACAACCAAATTAAAATGAACAATATCTACACACGCGCGACAATAATGTCTTAACTATATTAAATCCATTCATCTTGTCTCATAACATAGCCCCCTCACCTACTCACCTCAGAAACAGATTCTTAGCCTCTTTAACAAAACTGTTTTTCTTTCATGTATGATCTTTCATCAAAATAACAGCACTTAAGATTGCTCTACCCTGAATAATTGCCTTCATCAATCAAGAGAATGTTGGATACAGAAATCTCTGGGGCCTTATCAGACTTCCCTCCAGTTGCATACACTTCCCTCTTTCCCTTATTCCTAAAGTACATGTTTATATTTTAGTGTAATTATTTTCCTTTGTTGTATATATAATTATCTTGAGATACGTATATACATGATCAATGTTATTTATCCTAGTTTATAAATCTAAATGTGAATGTTATCTGTTTTGTTTGTAAAAATAATATATATAACAGAAAAGGTAATACAATTTCATTCCTATACAAAAAAAGGCACAGATTTTTCAGGTCTATACTTACCAATGGTAATGTTTTAACCAAAAAAACTTTTTTATATGTATTTTTTATTCAAGTATAATTGACATAATATTATATTAGTTTCAGGTGCACAACATAATGATAACTGTATATATTGTGAAATGATCACCACAGTAAGTTAACATCTTTCACCATATAGTTACAAAAAAATTTTTTGTGATGAGAACTTTAAATATTTATTTTTTGGCAACTTTCAAGTATGCAATACAGTATTATTAAGTATCATCACCAAGCTGTACATTACATCCCATGACTTATTTATTTTCTAACTAGAATTCTGTACCTTTTGACCACTTTCACCCATTTCTCGTACCCTCCAGCTCCACGCCCCCTCCCACCTTGCCTCTGGCAACCACCAATCTGTTCTCTGTACCTATGAGCTTGGTTGTTTTTTGTTTTTTTCTTAGATTCCACAAATAAGTGACTTCATAGGGTATTTGCTTTTCTCTGTTTCACTTACCTTCCCTTAGCAAAATGTCTTTAATCGACCAGAAAAACTTTAACACACATTCTGCATATTTGTTTTCTGAATGAATAAAGAAGGCATTTTACTGATAGCTCCAAAACGTATATATTTTCAATGCCTCACTCACTTTTGCTACTATATATATGAAGGGGGACCCAATAAAATCCCAGAATTTATTTCTAAAAAATTGTGTATTTATTCTTACGTTTAAACTTCAGTCACCTTCAAAGTATTGATGCAATACACCCATCGAGACTTATCCACTGCTCAAAACAGTTTTGAACTCATCAATTTTGATGTCTTGTAGTGCTTCTGCCATTTGTTTCACCTCCTTCACATCAGCAAAACGTTTCCCTTTGAGGACTTTTTTCATCCAGAGAAACAAAAAAGAAAGTCGCTGATGGTGAGAGCAGGAATAGGGAGTGTGGGGAAGTGGGGTCATGATGTTTTTTGGTCAAAAACTGCTGAACACTTGGTTCAGTGTGGGTAGGTGTGCTCGTCTATTACTCATCATGAAATGGGGAAATGGGTCAAGTCTTCAAAGAAATTCACTGAAGCTGAAAGCTGCCTCTCACAAACCAGCTGGTATGCTGATACAGATGGGTTCCTGCAACACTCACCTAACAGGGGAAGCCTGTAGTGTAAGGGGCCTGTCCTCCAGAAAATAATTCCTGTTTTTTGAAGTCCCCCCTCATACTAGTGTATCTCAGGACAAAGAATTTGGTTATTTGACCTATAAACAACTATAAGCACCATTTACAGGACAAAGAATTTGGTTATTTGACCTATAAACAACTATAAGCACCATTTACAGAGATTTTGGATGATGTCATCTATCAACAACTATAAGCACATTTACTGAATATCTAGCATGAGTCAGGTAGTGAGCTGGGTACTTATGTACAGTAGCTCATTAAATCTTCCCATTAACCCCCTGGGCAGTATTACTTCATTTTAAGACAATTCAAGTTTACAAAGGTCAAGTAACTACTACGTAGAAAAACCAGAATAATATCCACTTGATTTGACTCTATTGTCCAGGATATAGCCAAAACACTACACTGATTAATCAACAAATAACATTTTTTGTTTTAATCCTTCAAGACCTAAATTAGTTGTTTCATTCTCCATAACACCTTCTCTGAACATTTCCATTTAAAAACAATCTTTCCTCTTTTGAACTCCAGTAGAACGCTATCTGTGCTTTGAGATGGCATTTATCACTTTCTACCTCCTATTACTGTTACTTACTTATAAACCTTATCCCACCTACTGGAACATAAATTTAAGTTTGGTTTCAATTTGGCTTAAGGAGTACCTAGCACATGTTAGGTACTCAATAAATATTAGCTGATTTAATTAACTTTAAAATGATGCTGTGATTCTTCCTCTGAAAAGATCATACTCTACTTCAGATGCAGTAAAACAACTTCATAACAACAAAACATCTCCGGAAAGTACTACATAATTAAGAGAACTAAATTTGTAACTCAAAATTATAAACAATCCGCCCTGGCTGGTGTGGCTCAGTGGATTGAGTGCTGGCCTGCGAAAGAAAGGGTCACCAGTCTGATTCTCAGTCAAGGCACATAAATGGCTTGCAGGCCAGGTCCCCAGTAGGGGGCACATGAGAGGCAACCACACATTGATGTTTCCCTCTATTTCTCTCACCCTTCCCCTCTCTCTAAAAATAAATAAATAAAATCTTTAAAAAACTGAAAAATAAACAATCCTACATGTCAAGCTTTTAAAATATATATAAAAGCTTACCTTCTAACACTTCATCACTTCCTTCTTTATCAGCGGATTCTTGTACAAGATAATGATGAGTAATTGAGAATTTGAAGTCAGCAAAGAGAATTTCATCTGATTTCTCTTCCCATGTGCCAGAAGTAAATATACCCTGTATTTAACAATAAAAGGTAGGAAAACATTAAAGTACTCAATAGTTAGCATTATGTTTATTAACCATAAGATTTTTCCCCTTTTCTGCCCACTAATCTAAAAGTTACATCCTACAGTTATCTTCCACAATTAAAGTAAAAAAAAAAAAAAAAAAAAAAAAAAACATACATATGTGAATAAACAGGAGCCCTAGCTGGTATAGCTCAGTGGATTGAGCACCGGCCTGTGAACCAAAGGGTCGCCAGTTCAATTCCCAGTCAGGGCATATGCCTGGGTTGAGGACCAGATTCCCAGTAAGGGGCGCATGAGAGGTAACCACATATTGATGTTTCTTACCCTCTCTCTCTCCCTTCCCTTCTAAAAATAAATAAATAAAATCTTTAAAAAAAATAAAGAGGAAGTCATTTTATAAATGATTTATCAGTGTTCCTTGTAAAAAATTCCCTAGAATATCAACTATCAAGTAACTTACAAAATTATAACTTTCAAGTACCCGCATTTTTCGGACCATAAGATGCACCTAGGTTTTAGAGGAAAACAGGAAAAAAATTTGAAGCAAAAAATGTGGTAAATATTTAGTAACACAAATAACATAATATTTCACCAATGCAAATGTAAACAGAACCCAACAACAGCATTAACAACCATTATTCCTCCCAAATGGGGGGTGGAGGGGTTGGGAAGGTGCATCTAATAGTGAGAAAATATGGTACTTTTTGTGAGATGACTCTCTATATGAAATCATGAATATAGTAAATCTCATACTTCTTCACATGTAAAAGAAAACCCTCTCTACCAATAGCAGATTCTATGAGCTACTTTTAACTAAAAAGGATGAAATCTTATAAATTTTAACAATTAGGGAAATACATAACAAAATACACTTTTATAAAATCTCAATCCAAACAACATGAAGTAGCACACAGTGTTACTGAACATCAGAAATTGCTTCAGCCCTGGGTGGTGTAGCTCAGTGGATTGAGCACAGGCCTGCAAACCAAAGGGTCGTTGGTTTGATTCCCAGCTGGGGCACATGCCTGGATTGAAGGCCAGGTCCCCAGTTTGGGGGTGCGGGAGAGGCAACCAATTTATGTTTCTCTCGCACATCGATGTTTCTCTCCCTCTCTCCCTTCCCTTCTCTCTAAAAATAAATAAATAACATCTTTAAAAAATAAAAAGAAATTGCTTCAGAAAAAAAGCAGTTTGTTAAACCAATTTAAGTGACATGACATCTGTAGTACTTATTTGCTTAACAGGTTTTTGCAAGATTATCAAGCTTTGGCATTCAAATATTTTCATTTAAACTCGACATCTTTTTGTAAACTTTGTTTACACTTTATTTAAAATTTTTTTCCATTATAGTTTACATTCAATATTATTTTGCATTAGTTTCGGATGGTAGACAATCATATACTTTACAAAGTAGTCCCCCCAATATTTAAAGTACCTTCCTGACACCATACATAGTTATTAGAATATTACTGACTATATTCCCTATGCTGTATTTTACAGCCCCATGACCATTCTGTAACTACCAATTTGTACTTCTTAACCCCTTCATCTTTTTCACCCAGTTCCCTAAACCCTCTCCCCTCTGGCAACCACAGTCTGACCTCCATGTCTATGAATCTATTTCTATTTTGTTTGTTCATTTATTTTGTAAACAGCAACTTCTTCACTGGAAAACATTTTAATTAAAAGTTTCAAAGAACTCCCTTACCTATACAACATAACCATAGAGAAGCATTTCTCCCATGGGGCCTCTAATCTCCCATTGCCATTCTTTCCGATGGAGAGGGACACAGTCATGGCAGCAGAGCACCACTATGAAGCAGGAAATACCAACCCAGCACAGACAGTCCCAAACTAGACAGAAAATACTGTCTAGTATTGTCTAGTAAGAAATAATTCTGAGTTACTGAGCTTTTATAAATGTTTTCATAACATATATAACAGCCAAATGTTTTGTGTGTTCCTGGCAAGGTATTTATAGTTCTGAATTGAGTTAAATCATAATACAGGGTCCAGCAGAAGTAAGGCTTGCTTGAGTGTGGTTGGTAAGGTAATAATATGGGTGCAATAATTTATAGTTTTAATTTGAACATTTCACCTAAAATGTCATATGGGGTGCTTGAGTGTGATACTGTTCTGTTACAGAATTACATGCTTATGATTTTGTAATAAAAAGATTTTGTAATAAAAAGGGGTGTCATTTCTGCCATACCTTGTATTTTAAATGTGCTAGAAGTATCTTATTAAGTAAATACATCAAACAGCAATCTTTTCATTAGCAGAATAATCACCATGTAAGACATGTACATGTTGGGGTTCCTTAAAGAAAGGTTAACCTGTGTGTAATTAGGACGTATATGGCCCATACCAAAAGCTTCAAACTGAAGTGAATAATATAATAATACACAGAAGAGTTTGGTTTGCTAGAAGAAATGCCCACTATAAAGAAGTTAAGGCTAAAACTAAGGAAAAAAAGAAAAGTCCAGAAAATGAATCAGTGCCCTTTCTCAAGCCTATAGAAAAACTGAAATACTCTTTTATTCTTTTTAAATGACTTTTTTAATAAAAAAATTATTTGATACTAATCCTGATTTCTGGGTACTGCTGTCAACCTTATCAACAACTATCTAAAGGAAAATCTCATTGTATTCAATACGGCATCCAGATTCTGTCTCCGAATCAAACTTTTTAAGATAATTTAGTTCAAATGAGAAACAACATTCAAAGCTCCCTCCTTCAGTTCAACTATGATATAATCATTTGACATTAAATTCCAGTATGGTGTATATTTATGATTAAAACAAGAAATGATAACTCCAATTCAAAATTAATCTAGTAATTCATCAAAGATAATCTCTGAGAACTCCAATCCAGATAATAAAAAGAAATGAGCATATACACTGGAAAGAAATAAAACTGCACTCACAGACCACTTGATTATATGCAAGGAATATTCAATAAAATATACAAGCTACTAAAACTGTTGCACTTACGAAATTGTGGAATTCAAGGTCAATATACAAAAACCATATGTATTTTTATATACTAGCAGCAAATACTTGGGAAATGAAATTTTTAAAACATACCACTTACAACATCAAAAATAAATCAAATATTTATGAATAAACTTAAGGGAAGATGAGCAAGAACTCTACCTAAAAATACTTCAAAACACTGCTGGAAGACATTAAAGACCTAAGAGATATATCATGGACACAGAATGAAAGATACAACACTACGAGGATGTCAATCAATTCTCCACAAATTAATCTATAAATTAAACACAATCCTAATCAAAATTTCAACAGGCATTTTGTAGAAACTGACAAGCTGATTCTAAAACTAATTTGAAAACCCAAAGGACCAAGAATAGCTAAAATAATTTTGATGAAAAATATACTAACTGATTTTAAGATTTACTTTGCCACAGTAATTACAGCACTGCAGCATTGGCATAAGGACAAATAGATAAATAAAACATAATGGTTGAGAAATACACTCACACATATACTTTGTTTTACAACAGAGGAGCCACTGCAATTCAATAGGGAAAGGATGGTCTTTTCAACAAATGGTCCTGGAATAGTAAGATATTCACATGGAGGGAACATAGAATATCTTCACAACATTGAGATAGGCAAAGATTCCTTTGATAGGAAACAAAAGGCACTAACAATAAAAATTTTATATTTAAGAAAATGAACTTCATTAAAACAAACTTATGCTTATCAAAAGACAAGAAAATTAAGGGAAGCTACTGGAGTAAAAACTCAATACATGACAAAGGACTCACAACCAGATACTTGAGGATAATTTAAAAAACTAAACAATTTTTTTTAAATGAGCAAAAGACTTGAATACTTAGCAAAAAACAGCTATGCATGAGGGACATAAAGGAAAGAATAAACAAATGGGACCTCATCAAATTAAAAAGCTTCTGCATGACTAAATAGGATTAAAATGAAAAGAGAACCAACTATATGAGAAAATATATTTGCCAATGATACCTTGGACAAAGGTTTGAGCTCCAAAATATCTAAAGAACTCACATGACTCCACTCCAGGAAGAGAAAAAAAACAATTAAAAAATGGGCAAAGGACCTGAACAGACACTTCTCCAAGGACATACAGAGGGCTCAGAGACATATGAAAAGATGCTCAGCATCACTAACCATCAGAGATGAAAATTAAAATCACAATGAGATACCACTTCATACCAGTTAGAATGGCCATCATAATCAAATCAACAAACAAGTGTTGGAGAGGATGTGGAGAAAAGGGAACCCTAGTATAGTACACTGTTGGTAGGAATGCAGACTGGTGCAGCCGCTGTGGAAAACAGTATGGAATTTCCTTAGAAGACTAAAAATGGAGCTGCCTTTTAACCCAGCAATTCCACTGCTGGGATTATATCCTAAGAGCCTGAAACGTTAATTCAAAGGAACCTATGAACCCCAATGTTCATAGCAGCACAATTTGCAATAGCCAAGTGCCCATCCTAAGTGCCCATCAGTAAATGAGTGGATCAAAAAACTATGGTACATTTACATAATGGAATACTACACAGCAGAGAGAGAGAAGGAACTCCTACCCTTTGCAACAACATGGATGCATCTGGAGAACATTATGCTAAGTGAAATAGGCAAGGTGGTGAGGGACAAATAGCATATGATCTTACCTTTAACTGGAAAATAATCAACAAAAGAAAAAAGCAAACAAAATATAACCAGAGACATTGAAATTAAGAACAATCTAACAACTGCCAGAAGGGAAGGGGGAAGGGACAGTGGGGAGAAGGTTTTTAGGAACTAATATAAAGGACACATGGACAAAACCAAGGGGGAGGGTGGAAGCAAGGGAGGGAGGTGGGTTTGACTGGGGTGGGGGAGAGTGATG
This sequence comes from Anoura caudifer, assembly GCA_004027475.1. NCBI lineage: Eukaryota > Metazoa > Chordata > Mammalia > Chiroptera > Phyllostomidae > Anoura > Anoura caudifer. The sequence goes on from PVKU01004551.1 coordinate 101,926, forward strand.
GGGGAAAAATGTAGACAACTGTAATTGAACAATAAAATAATTTAAAAAAATAAAAATAAAAAAATAAAATCCAAAAAAAAGCTATGAATGACTAATAAACAGTTAACTGTAATGAGTTATTAGACACCATTTGATATCAGTAATCATTCATGAAATACAAAAGCACTATGAAATACCACTTCACACACAATAGGATGACTAAAATTAAAAATGTGACAATGTCAAGTGTCAGATCGAATGAGTAACTTGAAATCCTAATACACTGCTCAGAGCATAAAATAATACAACCACTTTAGAAAATAATTTAGCAGTTTCTAATAAAACTGAACATAAGACCTAGCAATTCCACTAAGAACATACTCAAAAAATCAAAGCACGGGTTCAAAAATTATTCACAGAAGCTTTATTATAATAAAAGTAAAAAGTAGAGACAATTTAAATATCAACAGGAGAAAGCACAAACACATTGTGACATCATCATACAATACACAGAATGATAAGGGCAACATTATTTTTAAAGCACTATTGAGCAAAAATGTCAAACACAAAGAGTGTATGCATACTGCATGACTCTACTTATATAAAGTTCAAGAACAGGAAAAACACTCTATATAAGTGAAGGAAATAAGAACTGTGGGATTACAGTTGTTGGGTTTGTTTTCTGTTTTTGTTTTTGTTTTGTTTTGTTCTACCTATGAGATTGACTGAAGAGAGAAACAGGGACTTTTCCTGCGATGGTGAAAATATTCTGTATTTTTATTTAGACGGTGGTAACAAGGCACATAATTTGTCAAAACAAACTGTATACTTAAATTCTGTACATTTTACTATAAACTATATCCTATAAAGAAAAAAATAGGATTTTTGAAAGACACAAGGAAATGGGGTATAAGGGAAAGAAAAATGTTTTTTTAAAAAAGATAATGGCAATTATTAAGAACATCACGTACTAGATCATTGTAATTTGGACCCAACAATCCTTCACACTTATCATTCAACTTAATAATGAGGTAACCAATGAAATATTGAGCCAGAACTCTGGAGGGCCCAAGAACTCTGCAGGATAAAGATCACTCTTTTATAGTTGAGCCTTTCACAATATTTGGTCCAGACAATTTTATCTCTACCCTATTATCCTTCTTCCACATGGTTCTCTTCCTAAAATACAAATCTTCCCCGTTTAAAATACTTTAGTAGCTTTCTAGAATTTATATAGTGATTGCTAGCAATTTTTAGTCACATTCTATCAGTAAAAATGTTTGAATATTCGTCTCAAAAAAACCCTGGAATTATCTTCTGGTGGGTGGCCACCTTGCAGTACAGGCTTCCCCTGCTAGGTGAGTGTTCCAGGAACCCATCTGCATCAGTGTATCAGCTGGCATTGTTGTAAGAGGCTTCATTCAGCTTCAGTAAATTTTTTTTTAAATTCTTTCAACTTGTTTGCCTATTACATGATGGGTGATTTATGAGCACACCTGGACACACCTTGCTGAGAGTGTTCAGCAGTTTTTGACCAAAACCAGCATGACCCCCATGCCTCACTCTGTATTCCTGCTCTCAACCCCAGTGACTGTTTTGTTTCTCCCAGATGGAAAAAGTCCTCAATGGGAAACGTTTTGCAGATGTGGAGGAGGTGAAACAAAAAACGGTAGAAGCACCAAAAGGCATCAAAACTGACAAGCTCAGAAACTGTTTTGAGCAGTGGAAAATGTCTCAATAGGTTAAATACGTACTTACGTAAGAATAAATACACAATTTTTTATAATTCCAGTTTTATTGAGTCTATCATGTATTTTTATTTATAAATTAAACATAGTGTATCAATATATTATGCATATTGTACAAAAAACCAAAAACTGACATTAAAAATGGATGTAAAATATAACATAATTAGAAGTCATACACTCAAAGCCTTGTGGCAAGTACCTCTAACAGTGGGATGTACCTACACTGGCAGAAATATCCTACAGAGCCCACAGGTGTGGCCCTACCCCTTTCCAGTTTTATCTCACACAGTTTTACCTTCCACCCACCCTGTGTTATAATTATGCCTAATGACTTGTATTTCCCCAGAGGTGTGCTATCTCCTTCACACCTGTGCACAGGCTATTTATCCTGCTTTTCTCTCCTTTATTTCTCTTAGCATATTTTTACTGATCCATTTTTCAAAATGCAACCTAAATGGTAATTCCTGTAGAAAAATCCTTTATCTTAAGGCAAATTGGTGATTGTTTCTCAGTATCTTGTACAAATCACTAGAATGACACCTATTCTAATAATTTGTTTGCACTTGGTGTTTCTCCATTACATTATGAAAAGCAAACACTATTCTATTCTTCTTTGCAGCCCAAGACTTAAAGTGCCTACATTCTTACTAGGTATCTTAGGGATTACCATTTTTCAATAGTTATAGTAACCCCTCATATGACCTAAAGGTGCTGGGAAATACCAGTATATTACCCAAATACAATTACATCTATTTGAATAGCATACACTCTGACCTAGTCTAACAACCTGAAATGGCACACAAGCCAATCCAAAAGGTATTCTGACTTGAACTAGTTCTTGGTGATATTATTTCCTAGCTGAACAGGTTAGACACAGATGGGTAAGCTCACTGCCTTCCTGGATTAATAGATTTTCTATAATACCTAAATATAAAACATCTTTAGGATTTACTGGTTTCCATAATCTAATTTCACATCTTAAACAGCCTAACATGTAAAAATACAATATTCCATTTTAAAAATAGAAATTTAACAATTTAAATTATTGTTTAACATATTAATTTTTTTCTTCTGACAAAATACCACATTTTGAAAAGAAGAAAAATATAGTAAAGCATTAAGAAAAGTAGAATTTTTCCATTTCTTTTTCTGAGGAGCGTAGCGCTGTGATTCTCAATCTAATTGGACTTTATAATCACCTCAGAGGCTTAAAAATGTACTGATAACTAGGCTCCATAATAGATCAATTAAATCAGAATCTCTGAAGATGACCTACACACTAACATTTTCCAAAAGCTCCCTACAGATTCTAATGTGCAGTCAGGGTAGACAACCACTTCATACAGAGCTAAAAACTAAAGTTTTCATCCACTGGTAGAAAAAAATCCTTTTGACTATTTGCAATATTGCTGTACAAATATTAAAAAGCCATACATGGTGGGACAACTGGATAGCCATATGCCAAAGAATGAAGTTAGACCCTTTCCTTACACTAGACATTAAAATTAACTCAAAATAGTTTGTGGATCTAAATGTAAGAGCAAAAAATATAGATACCATCAAGAAAGTGAATACACAATCCACAATGATACACGCTACCACATGGAGAATGGGAAAAAATATTTGCAAATTACACTCTTGTATATCTCATAAGGAACTTACATCCAGAATACATAAAGAACCCTTACAAATGAATAAATAAAATAATAATCCAATTTTAAAATGGGCAAATGATCTGAATGGATGTAAAGAGGATACACAAATGGCTAATAAGAACTTAAAAAGATATTCAACATCAACAGCTATTAGGAAAATGCAAATCAAAAAGCCACAATGAGATATCACTTCATATCCACCAGCATAGTTATAATAAAAAAGATAGTCAAAATTCAATATTATATTTATTTCAGGTGTACTCATTTTTTATAGTGTAATTTATTAACAAAAACCTCAAAATGAGTCAAGTTTCACATTTTTTTAGGAAGCTGTACATGATTAATCAGTGGTGTTTTACAGTTTAATTATATTTATTTTTGTATGACATACACAAATTTTATTCTTTTAGAAACAGAGACCAAAGAGATGGTTACTAGAGGTAGATTTTTAGAGCAACCAGAGCAGTGACCATATAACATTGCCTGTCCTTCAGGCAACTCTCCATACTGTTTTTTAGCCAAGATTTTGTTAGATTCTTAGCAGCATTCACCTTAATATTCTACCACTGTTCTAAACCAGCAGTTATGTGAAATGCTTTATGCTTTACAGCCTGTCAGCCGAGCTGGGGTAGAGTTCACATCCTAGCTGAAAAGCCTGTCTTGTGCATTATGACCAAATAGAAAAGCACTTCACTTTTTCCAAGATGTAAGCCAAGTGAACATTCAAATGCAGTCACGATTCTCCTTGAAGGCAAAAAAATCTATTTACTCTTAACAAAATAATTAATCAGATCTGCAACTAGATTAACCAAACATCCACCTCAAAAGTGAAGGAAGAAAATCTTAATTAAATGCCCCAAAGCATCCTTTCATTAGTGTAACGTCTTGCTCTATATACTCTTTGAAAATTTTTCTTGTAAATTGTATACCAAAATAAGAGAGATGACTTGTTGTTTGGATTTATTAAGCAATAAGTTTAAACCACAGAGAGGTGTTAATAAACTCTACACAAAAAAAAGATAATATCAAGTACTGGTAAAATTGTGGAGAGATCAAGACATTCACACATTGCTGATAGAAATGTAAAATATAGCCACTTTGGAAGAGCCCAGTTCCTCAAAAGGTTAAAAATAAAGTTACATTATAATCCAGCGATTACACTCCTAAATGCACATCCAAAAGAAATGAAAACATACACCCACACAAAAACTATACATACAAGAATGTTCATAGCAACATTATTCATAATAGCCAAAAAGCAGAAATAATGCAAATATCAACCAACGGACCACAAAAAGAAAATGTAGTAAATCCATGCAATGGAATATTATATAGCAATGAAAAGAAATACTAATAAATGCTACAAATATGGACCGATCTTGTGAAAAAGCCCATTACAAAAGGCTACATATTTTTTATTTTATTCATAAACAGGCAAATCTATAGAGACAGAAAGTAGATTAGTTATTGCCTAAGGATGGGAAATAAAAAGAAGACTTCTAACAGATACGTGGTGTCTTTTGGTGGATGATAAAAATATTGTGAAACTGACTAGTCAACATATTGTACTAAAAACTATTGAGTTATACACCTGAAATTGGTGAATTGTACAGTATATTAATTACATCTCAATAAAAAATTCAGACGGAGAGGACTATTTTAATCACAGTATTTTGCATCTCTCTATTCTGTCTGAAAAGATATCCCAGGCAGTTTCAAATGTGAATGCAGAGGAATCTTTAAAAATAGAGAAGATAAGAAGATACTCACTGGGCATTTCATCTATTTCTGGAATTAAACCATTTCTCCAGTCACAAGTGACTCAAACTATGTGGTTTCAAAGTAGTTTTCCCAAAACAAAACAAATCTGCATGCATGCTGGTGAAGTAGCATGCAGATAAAAACGCAACAGAACTCAATTCCAACAGATATCTAGTCTCCTGATGATCCCAAAAAGTAACTCCAAAAGATAGGAAAAATGTGAAAAAATATACTTAATCTAGAAGGCTGAGATTGTTCTATCCCTAACCACTTTGTTACAAAGGAGATCTGCTACATTTAATGAAATGTTGTTTGCAGTGAAATGAGTATGCGATATGGTTTGTGACACTAATGTTTGTTTCATGGCAAAGTTTCCAGTTAAGTATATTTATTATGCAGTCATAGATACAGCTATTTGGCCATGGCAACTTGAAATTAATTTTTTAAAAAACTACATTTAATAATAAAAAAAATCCAGACATCTATATATCTTCCACTCTTCTTGGATAGTCTAGCTAGCCCTCAGCCTGGATCAGGATCATCTCACTAAAAGTACAGAAGTAAAAAGGGGGGTGATATTAGAACTCAGTCTAGAAGCTTATCTGCATGCAACTGTGACTTTAGTTCCAGAGGGTTATTAAATACTCTAACAAGAGAAACTCAGAAACACAAGGGAATTTGAGATTAGTCCCTAGTCAATCAATTAAGAACCAGAATTCATCCAGAGAACATTCAACTACCTAAGAACTGTAACAGTAAAAGTTTCTGGAAAAAGAGGACACAGCCAACTACAAGTGGACCATAACAAGTACAATAAACTAACCTCAAGAAAGAAAACTAGCTAAATAGATTCCAGTAGGCAGAAAACATACTGGTTGACACAACTATGGCTTCTTTAAAGGCAACAAGTACTCTTCAGCACCACCTAGGACACTCGGCACCATTAGGGGCTTGTGCCTGCCTTGGCAGACAGAATTAACACGCTTTTCTGAGTCAGCCTGGCTGGCAATTTAAGCTGTTCCACTGTTTTATCTGACCTCGCCATCTGTACAGCTTTACATATGCACCACATATATGTATAGCCACCAAGATTTTAATTCACGGATTTTACAAATATTTCTTAAAAGTAAAAGCAGACTCTACAAATTAATTATCTGCCTTTCAGAATAAGAACATCTGCTGAGTGTCTAAGCCAAACAATTCACATGCACTTATATATGTATGTGCGTATATGTATGTGTGCATAAAATCTCATAACACTGCGATATGTGTCAACTCCGTTCATAGATGAGAAAAGGTTCAGAGATTTAAAAACTTGACTACGAAATGGTAGAGCCGGAATTTGATCCACCATGGCTCTGTTCTTTCCACTAGAGGTTAAGACAGATACACACACACACACACACACACACACACACACACAAAGGCTTGTAAACATATGTGAACAAATATATCTCTATAAATTCCATAGTACATATGAAAACAAGATAAGCAGAGAGAACAATATATGGTTCAAAACTTAAAAAGATGATTGGATAAATGCCAGCTCAGCGAGTCAGAAATAGGTTCATTCAGAAATCTGAATTCCAGCTAGCCTTTAATTAAGAAGAAACAGACAAGGGTCTGGGGCAAGAAAATAAATACAAATAATAATAATAGTATCTATTTCCTAGGAGCTATTTTGAAGATTAAATGAGATATATAAATAGTGCTTAATAAGTGCCTAGCGCATACTAAGCACTCAACAAGTGTTTAACCATTGTACTATTATCAAAAAATCAGAAGTAATGTAAAAAGTTCTAAATTACTGTAGAAGCTGGCGCATTACACAAATACTTAGAATCTAAGTCACGTAATGTCATCGAAGATGTTATTCAGTGTCATGGGTAAGGTGGCTAGGTCTAATAAAAACAATGGCCACAAGTATGGAGAACAAAGGACACTGGGTTCTGTTTTACATTTAGAGCAACAACTAGAGACTGATGGTCAATCAGGAGAAGGCCCAGCATAAAGTAGCAATTGTGGGAATCTCAGACTACCAAAAATACCCATAGACCTTTAAAACACCTGAAAGGAAAAGGAGAAAATGGGGAGTATAAAACTTTGAGTAGCTGCTAGAAGCAAAAAGCCAGGAACTTGGAAATCAGCTACCATGAAATATACCTTTTTCATAAGTTGCATATTTTACTGCCATTTGGTTAAACTTGGAGATAAAGACATTCACAATTTAAAACACAATGAATGTAACTCAATCCTTGATTTCTAATGTTAAAAGAAAATATATTTAGGAGAACTAGTAAATATTAAAAAAGAGAAGCATAAATATATAATCTTAGGGTCATGAGGCCCTTTGTACATGAAATCTAGAAGTCAGAAAGGGAGAGACTACTTAAAAATATAAACCCTTCTTAACTTACTCCACATACAAAAATCACCTCAAAATGTACCAAAATTCTAAATGTAAATGTCTTATTAGAAAATATATGGTAAAGCTTCACGATATTGGACTTGACAATGATTTCTTAAGACACCAAGCATAGTCAACAAAAGAAAAAATAGATAAATTTGCCTTCATTAAAATCAAAAGCTTTTGTGCATCAAAGGACACTGTCCACAGAGTGAAAACACAACCCACAGGATGGGAGAAAGTATTTCCAAATCATATAGCAGATAAAGGATTAATTTCCAGAATACATTAAAGAACTCTTACAGCTTAAAAAAGAGCAAAATGACCTTAAAAGTAGATATACAAATTGCCAAGAAGCACAAGAAAAGGTACTCAACATCATTAATCATTATGGAAATGCAAATCAAAACCACAAGGTAATATTTCACACTCATTAGGATGGCTTCTATCAAAAAAACAAAACAAGTGCTGGTATGGGTGGGGAGAAATTGCAACCCTGTGCATTGCTGGTGAAAATGTAAAATGGTGCAGCTGCTATAGAGAACAATATGGTGGTTCCTCAAAAACTTAAAAATTAATATATGCTTCAGGAATTTCACTTCTGGGTATATACCCAAAAGAACTGAAAACAGGGACTCAAACAGATATTTGTACACCATGTCGATAGAAGTATTATTTGCAACAGCCAAAAGGTAGAAGCAACCCAAGTGCCTATTGACAAATGAATGGATTATCAAACTATAGCACATACATATAGTGGAATATTATTCAGCCTTAAAAGGAATGAAATTCTGACAAATGCTGTAACATGCATGAAACTTGAAGACATTATGCTAAGTGTAACAAGCCAGACACAGAAGGATAAAGATTATATGATTTCTCTTCCATGAGGATGCTATTGTCTAGTGGGTACAGTTTCAGTTTGGGATACTAAAGAAGTCCTACATATGGACTGTGGTAATCACTATACAACATGAATGTAATTAATGCCACTGGACTATATACTTAAATAGTGGTTAAAAGGATAAGTCTTTATTTACCATTTTTATTATGTATTTCAGCAAAAAAAACTATAAACTTTGTAAGACAAAAGACATTCAAATTTTAAAAAATTGACACACTGGGGAACTTATTTGCAACACAGTTAATGTTCATAAAAACATAAAAGCCCTTCTATAATCAGTAAGATAGCAGAAAATTGGTCAATGTATATAACAAGCAATAAAAAGGGAAATTCTAGTGTCTAACAAACATGAAGAAAGACTCAATCTCACCAGTGTTCAGGAGAACATAAATAAACATTAGATAGTTTTAGTTTCTTGTACTGATTAAAACAGTGTTGGAGAAGTGAGGAAATGGGTGCTTTCATATGCCATGAGTGAGGAGACAATAAGTACACTTAATCTTATCTTGGTGGAAAATAAGGCCTTATCAAAAATAAAAATCACATCCCCTTCGGCCTGGGAATTCTACTTTCAGAAATCTGTTGCAGAAATATTCATACAAGTATGGAAATATATGTACAATAATGCTTACTACCCCAGGACTATAGCTGCAAAACTGTAAACTAAGTATCCTTCACATGAATACGCATAAGCACATTATGATACAGCTATACATTCAATGGACTACAATTCAAGCATTAAATAATTAGAGGCCTGTGTCCCAGCTTGGAACGAAGCCAACAGAATATAAAGTTAAAAAAAAAAGGCAGTTGATAAATCATCCTTTTTTGTTTTAGAGTCCTTAGGTGTAAACCAACTTTTTTATTTATAGAAATTCAGTTCAGGAATAGATATGTTGAGTAAAGTCATATTTGAGATACTTCGAACAACAGGAGTGTGACATAAACTACATTTAAGTAGCATGTCATACGAGTATAAAATTTAACAAGTATATTTAAAACAACATTCATTTAACAAACAAATCATCCTTTCTAAAAATATCTTTTTAAAAACATGGCTAAAGTCCACATATGGAATAAAACAAACTGTTAAAAGGTGTTAGGTTAGCCCTGGCCTGGTAACTCGGTTGCAGCATCATTCCATGCACCAAAAGGGTGCAGGTTGGATTCCTGATCAGGGCACATACCTAGGCTGCATATGGGAGGCAAATGATCAATGTTCTCACAATGATGTTTCTCTCTCCCTCTGTGTCTAGTGCTCACTCTCTCTCCTCACTCCCCTTCTAAAAATCAATAAACATATCCTCTGGTGAGGATTAAAAAATTTTTTTAAGTTGTTAGCACTATAAAGTAGATCGGTTGAAGAGAAATGATGAGAAAGGAGCTATCTTATTTTTAATATATACATGTGATTTGGTTACATTATTCTGTAACTCAAGTTTTTATATTTTTAATGAAAGGATTTGGGGCTCACAAACAGAAAATGGAAAGAACAGAGGAAACAATTTGGTGTAACTGACTCTGCAGGACAATCTTCTAGAGCATATGACAAATATCTTGCCCCCAAATATTTCTTTATATAATTTAAAAATGTTTACTTACATTTATTGCATTTTTTAAAAATTCTACAAGCATTCTTTTAAAAGCATAAAAAACTTAAGTACTAAATGGTGGAAAGGAATTCAGGCTAGAAGCCCAAAAGCAGTTTCTGTGAATCACTTTAATCATTGCTAGGATAAAGAACTCTGCTTAGAAGAATAACAATTTTGACTTTTTATTTTTCCTTTAGCGTCTTTATAAAATAGGAAACCAAAATAATTTTGTAAGGTCAACTGATTATCATCCATTCAAATCTTTTTTTTAAGATTTTATTTATTTACTTTTTTAGAGAGGGCAAGGGAGGGAGAAAGAGAGGAAGAGAAACATCAATGTGTGGTTGCCTCTCACATGCCCTGACTGGGAATCAAACCAGTGACCCTTTGGTTCGCAGCCCACACTCAATTTACTGAGCTACACCAGCCAGGATCAAATATTTTTTTTTTTTAATTTTTAATTTTAATTGTTGTTCTTGTACAGTTATATGTCTTTTACTCCCGTCCCAGCCCACCACCCCAACCATCCCCACCTCCCACCCATATCTACCCCACCCCTAGTTTTTGTCCATGTGTCTTTCATACTTGTTGCTGCAGTCAAATCTTTTTTAAGAAATTAAAAAAAACGCTACTTAACCTTAAGTGAAATTAGTCGTTTATTTTAGAGATGGAAGTAGAAAAAGGAAAATAAAGGAAAGAATTAAGTAATTTTAGAGCATTCACTACTGAAGGGTAGAGCTGACTGGCAAAACTTGAGGTTGTGAGTTGCAATGGCCAGGATATCAAAAATGGTAAAGGGCTAAAGTAGAAGTATAATAAGGTCAAATTTCACTAACTTAAAAATGTTTACTCCTGTGTATGAGAGTAAGCTATGCTTTCAACACAGACCAGTTGTACTCATCATACAAACTCTCCCAAAGTTCATGTTCAAGGAACCCTTTGGATATGTATTTCAACAAAACAAAATGTTAATTTTTAAAATGAATGTACACAAAGTAAAATTAAAATAATATTTTAGATTTTATTTACTTTTACAGAGAGGGGAAGGGAAGGAAAGAAACATTGATGTGCTAAAGATACAGCAATTGGTTTTCCGCCACGATGGAGGCAGAGATGGATACACTGTGCCTCCTCGCACAACCAAAATTAAGGACAAGGATTTAGAAACAAGAAAATACCCAGAACTGAGAGAAAATTGAAGTGTATGGAGGTCCGACAAGCATTCATCCAGACTGGTAAGAAGGGCGGAGTAGAGGCAGAAGAAAGCAGAGGCTGTTGGACCGGGCGCGAAGGCAGCTGCTGGCGGAACCCAGGAGCAAGGCAGCTGGCTGACCAGGCGGTCCCACATTCGCACACAGATAATCCAGGTGAAAACAGGGAACAAGACAGAACTTGCAACCCAGGGCCCCAGCGCCAGGAGATAAAACCTAAAAACACCTAGACCTCACGCCCACATACAGCGTCACACCCCAGCCATCGGGCTGCCCCGCCCTGGGGAACACCTAAGGCTCCGCCCCCCATACACGTAACAGGCACGGCCAGACCCAAAAAAAAAAAACAACAAACAAACAAACCCACAAATGGCTCAAATGGGAGAACAGATCAAAGCCTCAGAGCCAATTCATCTAAGCGACCAAAAGATAGCCAACCTATCAGATGCACAGTTCAAAGCCCTGCTGATCAGGATGCTCACAGAATTGGTTGATTTTGGCCGCAAATTAGATGAACAAATGAAGGCTACAGTAAGTGAAATGAAGGAAAACACACAGGGAACCAATAGTGATGGGAGGAAAACTGGGACTCAAATCAATGGAGTAGACCAGAAAGAAGAAACAAACATCCAATCAGAGAAGATGAAGAAACAAGAATTCAAAAAAATGAGGAGGGGCTTAGGAACCTCCAGGAAATCTTTAAACATTCCAACATCCGAATTATAGGGGTACCAGAAGGGGAAGAGGAAGAGCAACAAGTGGAAAACTTATCTTAACAAATAATAAAGGAGGACTTCCCCAATCTGGCAAAGGAAATAGACTTCCAGGAAGTCCAGGAAGCTCAGAGAGTCAAAAAGAAGTTGGACCCAAGGAGGAACACACCAAGGCACATCATCATTACATTACCCAAGATTAAAATGAAGGAGAGAATTCTAGAAGCAGCAAGGGATAAGGGCACAGTCACCTACAAAGGAGTTCCCATCAGACTGTCAGCTGATTTCTCAAAAGAGACCTTCCAGGCAAGAAGGGGCTCGAAAGAAGTATTCCAAGCTATGAAAGTCAAGGACCTACATCCAAGATTGCTCTATCCAGCAAAGCTGTCATTTACAATGGAAGGGAAGA
>PVKU01004551.1:114404-144373 GCA_004027475.1 Anoura caudifer
GAGGGGAATGATGGGGGAGAAATGGGACAACTGTAATAGCGTAATCAATAAAATATAATTTTTTTAAAAAGCTAAAAAAAAAAAAAAAAAGATACACCAATTGGTTGCCTTTTGTGCATCCCCAACCCAGGTATATGCCCAGACTAGGAATCAAAAAGACCACTTTTCAGTCAGCAGCCCAGAGCTCAATCCACTGGGCCATACAAGCCAGAGGACAAAATAAAAATTAAAATAGTAGTTTTCACTTAACCTTTTTTGAGTTACATGCTCTTTTAAGCATGTGAGGAAAGCTCCGACCATCTCTCAAGAAAGTCATGCATATTCACATTAAAAATAAATCACATATACAATTGTGAAAGACCAAAGACTCTTTAGTAGTAAGAATTCGCACTAAACATGATGGTGAAGTCCCTCTGTCCATGAAGAGCTATTTATCCTTTAAAATTATTTAATTCTACCATGATAAAACCTAACTACCATTATAATTTTTTTAAATAACTGAGTTCAGAGATCTAACTTGTTTAACTGCCTAAACAGCTCTAAGTCACCAGTTGTACATTTCATGGAAAAAAGAACACAGGAATATTGATAGCTGAGAGCTGGAAAAAATGACTATGGAGTAAAGAGGTAAAGGATTTAACAATCTGGAAGTCAGGGAAGGCAGAGAGAAAAGGTTGTTTTAATAAACAGAAAGTAGGGGAACAATTCCTGGTACACAGTATGAACTATATAAACGTATGAATAAAAGATAAGTAAATAAAATAAATGAACAAAAGCAAGTACTTGGAAAAAAGGGACTTTTATAACATAGCCCCAGAAGTAGGGAAAAAAATTTAGTATTTGTGTACTATCCTTAAAATGTATTTCAAACATTTTCCCTGTATAGAAAAATTCAATCAAAATTTCTACCAGCTATTTTTACAAATTTTTAGAAAATGACTCATCCATTAGACTTGCAATTGCGCTATATAAAAAATTCAATGTAAGAAAAAAAATCAAGTTATTAATCCAAAATCAAAGAAGAAAAAAGGAAACAAATTAGTCAAGGGAGGAAAAATAAAATCAAAATGTAAAGAAAAGGGTTACTTATAAAACTAAATGCTGAGAAATTATAGTTACTTACTTTAAAATGTACCAGGCCATTGAGAAAAAAAGACTTGCTACTTTTAGAACTTTTAAAAATGCCACCAACATATTTTAACAAAACTCTAAGCAATTACATGTGTACACTATAAATCTTATGCAAAAGGAACACAACAAGTTCGGGGGTTAATTAGGTATTCTAGTACCTAATTGGGGGTCAACCAACAAAAATTTATTGAGCACATACCAGGCAGCATGTATCTTAATAAATGAATTAGCAAATTAATTATTATTTTTAATAGCTTTGAGTCATACTCTGATTTTTTAAAAAAGTACAGCAATCAAGATGTAATTGCAAATTCTCCCATAAATGACTATAGTTAACTTTTTGCTAAAAATATTTTTTGTCCCATCTAGTAGAAAAGGTGATCTGTATCAAGCCAACTAGTAAGATTTAAGGGCATCATTTAATAGAATTGAGTATTAATTTATGAATAGTTCAAACAGCCAATTTATGTTTGTTCTTTACAGTTATGTTGTAGAGAGATATCATAACAATAAATAGCCTAAAATAAAGTGAGCAAATGGTTTTGGTTAGATCCTTTTTATTTACTTTAGAAATATTTTTGTATAGTTCTATTTGTTTTAGTGGCATACATCCCATACAAATTAAAGTTCGAAGTGAAATTCACAATGTATATTGAAAATTTTATTTATGACAGAGAAAGATAATTGTTCTACAACTAAATGGCAAGCCAAAAAGTCTTTAAATATATAAAAAAAGAACTAAAAAATAACAACTAAAAACGTCTTAAGAGACCTCTTAGTATCTCAGATTAATCCTGTGCTTTTTCATTATAATATATTACATAAAATTACATATTTGCAAAAAACAGAGGGCCTTTTCAACCCCCTGAAAGGCTCTCCAGGGAGCAACAGGAGTTTCCAACCACACCATGAGAACCGCTGATCGAAGGACACTTTAATCTGTGCACAACTCAGGGCTGCAGAGTGATGGAGCTTTGCTGGATACAGGCAACAGAAGACAAAGTTCAAAGACGGCAAGGAAGTTCTAATGTTAAGATGTAAATTCTAGAAGCCAATAGGGAATAAGCCCCAAAACTTGCATATAAACTCTGTCTCAAATCTTGGCTCTCTGCTAAACCATGCTCATGTAGTAGAGAATCCAGGATACAGTGAAACGCAAGAGAGTGAAAAAAAAAGATTTCAGCTGCTGTCACTACCAAGAAGAGAAGGGAGTTTTAATCCAGACAAATGAACTGCTTGCTAGAACAAAAAAATAAACACACAAACAAAACTGTTATTAGAGGACCACTACAGAAATCAGTCATTGTATTTCACTCAAAATATAACTATAAAATTAAGAAATTACTGAAATACCCACAACAAAAACAAATTTTTTTAAACCCATGATGATGCGACCTGTACTAAACTCAAAAGAATACAGTCAACTTCTATACCCAAGAAGCCCTAGATGTTAAAATGCTTTTCACTAGCTATAATAAATATGTTCAAGGACAAATTCAGAGATGAGAAACCTCAGAGAATTGGAAATTATAAATAGAACCAAATAGAAATTGCAAATCTAAAAAACTACAATAACTGAACTGGAAAATATATTACATGGGCTTAACAGGATATTGGAGACAGCAGAAGAAATAGTAAATGAACTAACTCAAAGGTAACTCAAAAGAAATAATCAAACAGAAGAAAAAAATACTTGAAGACAGCAGAACCTTAGAGACCTATGCCTACAGAACAGTAGTAAGAGGTCAAAGATAAATATAACTTAAGTCACAAAAAAGTATAGACAATGGGGCAAGAAAATATTTGAGGCAATAACAGCCAAACTTCCCTAATCTGAAGAAAAACAAAAAATTTATTCAGAGAAAAACTCATGCCAATCAAGTAAGCACAGAGGGTCCCAATCAAGAGGAACCTAAAGAGGCCCACTCCAAGAAACATCATAATTAAAATGGCAAAATTCAAAGACAAAGAATTTTAAAGGCAGCAAGGAAGAAACATGAAGTACCATAAAAGGGAGCTCCAATAAGGCTAGCACCTGACTTGTCAACAGAAACACTACAAGCCTGAAGGGAATAGTAAGGAGTATTCCAAGTAATGAAAAGCAAACGCCTGCAACCAAGACTATTCTATCCACCAAGCTTCTCATTTAAAATGGAAAGTGAAATAAGGAGTTTCCCAGACAAAAGAAGACTGAAAGAATACACCTCCACCAAATGAGTATTGCAAGATATGCTAAAGGGAATACTTTAAGAAGAGGAAGAAAAACAGTGAAAGAGAGAGGAACACAGGTACAAAGGGGGTAAAATGGCAATGAATTAAATACCTATCAATAATAACCTTAAATGTAAATGGATTAAATGCTCCAACTAAAAGACAAAGGGTACCTGAATGGATATGAAAACATGACCCTAAAATTATGGTGCCTACAAGAGACCCATCTCAGAACAACACACCTACACAGATGGAAAGCGAAGACTTGGAAAAAAAATATTCCAAGCAAATGGACAAGGAAATAAAGCTGGGATAGTAACACTTGTATCAGAAAAAATAGAATTCAAAACCAAGTCCATAAAGAGAGACACAGAAGGACTCTTCATAATACTAAAAGAATCCATAACAAAGACATAAATATTGTAAACTTACATGCACCCAACATAAGAGCATTCAAATACATAAGGAAAAATCTTGGAGGACTTCAAGAAAGACATAGACAGCAATACAATTATAGTACGGGATTTTAACACCTCACTCTCAACAATGGATAGATCTTCCAAACAAAATATCAACAAGGATATTGCGGCACTGATTCAATGCCCAAGATTAAATGGAATTAACTGATATATATAGAGCCTTTCATCCCCAAAAAAGGAAACTACACATTCTTTCCAAATGTACATGGCACATCTTCCAAGACGGACCACATGATAGGACACAAAACAAGCCTCAACAAATTCAAGAAAACTGAAATCATATCAAGCATTTCCTCAGACTAAAGGGCCTGAAACTAGAAACCAACCTCAAGTAAAAAATCTCAAAAACAAATTTGAGGATATTGAATAGCATGCTATTAAACAATGAATGGGTTAATAATGAAACCAAGGGAAAAAATTAAAAAGTTTCTGGAAACAAATGAAAATGAAGTCAAAACAGCCCAAAAGTTATGGGACATAGTGAAGGCAGTCCTGAGAGGGAAGTTAAAAGCAATAAAGGCCTACCTACAAAAGATAAAAAACATTTCAAATAAACCTAACCCTAACCTACAAGAACTGGAGGAACAACAACAAACAGGTCAAAAGCAAGCAGAAGGAAGGAAATAACCCAGATCAGAACAGAATTAAATGAAACAGAAACCAAAAAAAATTCAAAGGATCAAAAAATCCAGGAGCTGCTTCTTTGAAAAGATAAACAAAACTGACAAGCCTTTAAGCAGACTCATCAAGAAAAAAAGAGAGAAGACCCAAATAAACAAAATCAGAAATGAAAGGGAGAGATTACAACTGCTACCACAAAAATACAAAGGATTGTAAGAAACTACTATGAACAACTCCATGCCCAGGAATTTGAAAACCTGGGTGAAATAGACAAATTTTTAGAAAAACATAATCTTCCAAAACTGAATCAAGAAGCAGCAGAAGGCCTGAACAGACTGGTAACAGCTGGTGAAATCGAAGCAGTAATCAAAAAACTCTCGACACACAAAAGCCCTGGACCAGATGGCTTCACAGAATTTCCAAAACACTTAAGGAAGAGCTATATCCCCTATCCTTCACAGACTATTCCAAAAAATCGAAGAAGAGGGAAGATTCCCAAACTCTTTTTATGAAGCCAGTATCATCCTAATCCCAAAACCAGAAAAAGACACAACAAAGAAACAAAATTACAGGCCAATATCACTGATGAACAAAGACACTAACATCCTCGAAATATTGGCAAACTGCATCCAGCAATACATTAAAAAGATTATATACCATGATCAAGTGGGATTCATCCCAGGGATGCAGGGTGGTACAATATTCACAGATCAATAAACGTAATACGTCACATAAACAAAAGGAAAGACAAAAATCACATGATTGTATCGATAGATGAGGAAAAAGCATTTGTGTTAACTGGGAGCAGGGGGAGCATACCTCAACATAGTGAAGGCCATATATAAGAACCCAACAGCCAACATCATATTCAGTGGGCAAAAACTGAAAGCTTTCCCACTAAGACCAGGAATAAGACAAGGGTGTCCACTTTTAGCACTTCTATTCAATATAGTATGGGAAATTCTAGACACAGCAATCAGATAAGAAAAGGAAATAAAAGGAATCCAAACTGGAAAGGAGGAGTAAAACTGTCATTGTTTGCAGATGACATGATAATGTATACACAAAACCCTAGAGACTGCACCAAAAAAACTACTTGAACTAATAAGTGAATCTGGCAAAACAGCAGGATACAAAGTCAACACACCAAAATTGAAGGCATTTTTGTACACCAACAACAAAAAATGAGAAACAAAAAGTAAAAAATCCCATTTGATATAGCAAAAAGAAAAATAAAACACCTAGGAATAAACCTAACCAAGCAGATAAAAGACCTGTACTCAGAAAACTACACAATACTAAAGAAAGAAATTAAGGAAGACACAAATATATGGAAGCACATACCATGTTCATGGATTGGATGAATTAACAACATCAAAGTGTCCACAATGTCCAAAGCAATTTATAGATTCAATGCAATCCCTATTAAAATACCAATGACATATTTCATAGATACAGAACAAACATTACAAAAATTTATATGGAACCATAAATGACCCCGAATAGCTGCAGCAATTTTGAGAAAGAAGAACAAAGTGGGAAGGATCACAATACCTGGTGATCAAATTATATTACAAGGCCACAGTAATCAAAACAGTCTGGTACTAGCATTAGAACAGACACATAGACCAATGGAACAGAAAAGATAGCCTAGAAATAAACCCAAGTCTCCATGATCAATTAATATTCGACAAAGGAAGCAGGAGCATAATGGAGTAGAAAGAGCCCCTTCAATAAATGGTGTTGGGAGATCTAGACAGCTCCATGCAAAAAAATGAAACCTGACCACCAACTTACACTATACACAAAAATAAACACAAGATGGATGAAAGATTTACAAAAAAGTCATGACACCATAAAGTCCTAGAGGGAAACATAGGCAGGAAAAGCTCAGATATTCCACATGCAATATTTTCACTGATACTTCCCCTTTAAGTCAGAGTAAGGGACATAAAGGAAAGAATAAACAAATGGTACTTCATCAAGATAAAATGCTTCTGCACAGCTAAAGAAAACATTAGCAAAATGAAAGTCAACCAATCATATAGGAAAACATATTTGTCAATGATACCTCGGACAAGGGTTTGATCTCCAAAATATATAACAAACTCACACGACTCTACTCCATGAAGACCAAAAAAAAAAAAAATTAAAAAATGGGCAAAGGACTTGGACAGACACTTTTCCAAGGAGGACATTCACAGGGCCCAGAGATATACGAAAGGATGCTCAGCATCACTAGGCATCAGACAGATGAAAATTAAAACCACAATGAGATACCATTTCACACCAGTCAGAATGGCCATCATAAGCAAACCAACAATCAGTAAGTGCTGGTGAGGTTGTGGAGAAAACAGAACCCTAGTACACTGTTGGTGGGAATGCAGAGTGGTGCAGCCACTGTGGAAAAGAGTATGGAATTTCCTCAGAAAACTAAAAATAGAACTGGCTTGATCCAGCAATTCCAATGCTGGGACTATACCCTAAGAATCCTGAAACACCAATCCAAAAGAATCTATGCACCCCAATGTTCATAGCAGCACAATTTACAATAGCCAAGTGCTAGAAGCAACCTAAGTGCCTATTAACACCATATTTTTCGGATTATAAGATGCACTGCTCCCAAAATTTGGGAGGAAAGGGGGGTGCATCTTACAGTCCAAATGTAGCTCGCCTGGCTCGCTGGGGAGGGGGGTGGGGGCAGTGGAGCAGGGTCACAGGAGGCATGAGCAGGGTCGCTGCTGCATTTTCCTACCAAATTGGGGGTGGTGTGTGCAGGGGTGTGTCTTATAGTCCAAAAAATATGGTAAATGAGTGGATCAAGAAAACTATGGTACAGGTACACAGTGGAATACTATGCAGCAGAAAGAAGGGGCTCCTACCCTTCCCAAGAGCATAGATGGGTCTGGAGAACACTATGCTAAGTGAAATAAGCCAGGCAGTGAAATGCCACGTGATCTCACCTGCAAGTAGAACCTAATCAACAAACCAAGCAAGCAACCAACATATACCAGAGACACTGAAATAAAGAACAAACTGATAGTAAGCAGAGAGGAAGGGGGAGAGGATAATGGGAAAAACGTAAGGGTTGTCAAGGAACAAGTATAAAAGGCACATGGACAAAGCCAAATGGGGGTAGAGAATTGGGGATGGGTGGCGTGGGGAGGAGTGATGGGAGAAAATGGAGTCTATTGTAGTTGAACAATAATAAAAAATAATAAAAATTTTTTAAAAATTAAAAATTTAAATATTCAATATTAGCAAAGAAAACACAACTACACACATCATAGTTAGCTTATATAGAAAATAAAGAAAAAACACTGAAAGCAGTCAAAGAGAAAAATGCCAAAACATAACAAAAATATGAATGAAATCTAATTTCTCATCAGAAATTAGAGAGAGAAGAAAATGTAACCACATCTTGAAAGAGCTGGAGGAAAAATGTGAAGCCACAACTCCTCAGCAAAACTGTCCTTCAAAAAGAAGGTAAAAAAAAGGTATTTTCAGATAAACAGAATTTGTAGCCTGCCAAAAGTATGGGAATTCTTCAAAAACTAAAAAATAATAATTGTATGATCCAGGAATTCCACTTCTTTGTACATACCCAAAAGGACTGAAAGCAAGGACTCAAAGAGATATTCATAACAGTGTTATTCATGATTGCCAAAAAGTGGAAACAACTCAAATGTCCATCAACAGATGAATGAACAGATTCGCAAAATATCATACAATGGAATATTATTCAGTCTTGAAAAGGAATGAAATTCTGACACATTCCACAACATGCATGAACCTCAAAGACAAGCTTAGTGAAACAAACGAGGCACAAATGGACAAATACAGCATGATCCCACTTACGTGAGATACCTAAAGTAGTCAAATTCATGGAAAAAGAATAAGAGTGCTTACCAGGGGTGTGGAGGAGGGGACAGGTATTGTTTAAAGAGTACAGAGCTTCAGTTTGGATTGAAAAAACTTAATGCAAAATACTTGATGTCAATGAATTTTACACTTAACAATGGTTAAAATGGTAATTTTTACATATTTTACCACAATAAGGAAATTTTAAATAAAAATAAATTACCATATTCAGAGAATAAAAAAGGAAAAACCTGTGATTATCTCAATAGATACAGAAAAAGGTTTGGATAAATTAAATTCTCATTTATGATGGAAAGCTTTCAGCAAACTAAGAATTTCCTTATTGTTATAAAGGACATCTATGAAAAGCCTACAATCCTGAGTGCTGAAGTACTGAAAATTTCCCCTTCGCCACTGCAAAGAAGGCAGGATGCCCACTCTCAACAGTTCTATTCAGTATTTTACTGGTTAGTGCAATGACAATGAGAAATAAAAAGAAATTGAAAAAAATAAAACCATCCTTATGGACAGCCAATATGATTATCAATGTAGAAAATGCAGATTTAACAAAAAATTATGAATCTTTGCATCTATCCAGATACAAAGTCAACATATAAAACTTTATTATGTGTCTATGCACTAACAACAGAAAAGGAAACTAAGAAACAATTCTATTTACAGTGCCTCATATAACAAAGTACTTAGTAATAAATTTAACAAAAGATATGCAATATCTGCACTAAAAAGTGTAAAACACTGCTGAGAAAAATTAAAGATGACTTAAATAGAAAGATGTGCCATGTTCATGATTGGAAGCTTCAAGACTGTCAAAATGCCACTTCTCTCCAAAGTAATCTACAAATTCAACACAATCCCAATCATAGTCCCAGCATAAACATCCTTTTTACAGAAACTGGCAAGTTTATTTTAAAATTCATAATGGAAACATAAAGGACCCAGAATATACAAAACAGTCTTGGGAAAATAACAAAAGCTACAGAATTTACACTGACTACATAACTTCTATTGAGCTCTTCAGTGGTTCTCAACTAAGGGCAATGTGCCCTTCAGGAAACATTTGGCAATGACTAGATACATTTTGGTTGTCATCACTGGGAGGCTGCTACTGACATCTAGGATGTAGAGGCCAGGGATACTACTAGATATTATATACTCCACAACACAGCCCCACAACAGTCTTGCCCAAAATTTCAATGATTTCAAGATTGGGAAGCCCTAAATTACAGCAGTCAAGACAACTGAATAACATCAGGATAGTCAAATAGATTAATGGAGCAGAATATAGAGTGCAGAGGTGACCCTTAGTTCAACTGACAAATGCAGCAAAGTAATTCAATGGACAAAGAAGTGTTTTTTCCAGCAGATTCAAGAATACATAGGATATCCATTATGTAAAAAATTGAACTCTTGGGAATTGCCCTAGGAAGCAGGGTAGTGCTGGAGGTGGGAGAAGAAAGGAGGAAAATTGGGGCAACTATAATAGCATAATAAAATATAATTTAAAAAGTGAACCTCTACTCCCTACCTCACATAAAATATTAGTTCAAGATGGATTATAGACCTAAATAAAAGCTAAAGTGATAAAGCTTCTAGAGGAAAGCATAAAAAGAATGTCTTCAAAACCCAGCAAAACTACTGAGTCAAGACTTAAAAGCAGAATATACAGAAAAACTAAGAGTCCCACAACCCAACTTAAAACAGAGACAAAAAACATGAATAGATTCAAAAGACATACATACACATGAAAAAAGTGATCAATACCAGTATTCCACAGAAATACAAATTAGGATGACAAAATTTGTAAGACTGAAAACTGATTGTTGGTGAGAACACGGAGACACCCAAACTCTCATATATTTGCTGGTGGGAGTGGGGAGAGGGGGTGGGTAAAATGGTACAAGAAGCTCCAGCAGTTTCTTACAGTTAAGCATACACTATCCTATGACCTTACATATCCACTCCTGAGTATTTACCTAAGAGAAATAAAAACATATCTACAAAAGGCCTCATACAAGAATGTTCTGCTTTATTCATCACAGGCCACATCTGTCAACAAGTGTAACAATTTGTAGTATATTCATACAAAATAGTTACATGCAATAACTTAAAATGTCAAAACTATTATGTTTAAAAAAACAGGCACAAAAGGTATATATTATATGATGTCATATATATGAAATTCTAAAACAGGCAAAAGTAATCTACAATTTAAAAGGGGGGGGGAGAACAGTAAATGCCTAGCGGTCATGGGTGAGGAGCATGGGAATTAACTGGAAAGGGACACTGAGACATTTCTGGGGTGAGCAAAATGTCCAAAATCTTGACTGAGAAGTGTTACATTGGTGTAAATTTTTGTCAAAAGCAAGCAGTTTTGTGTGCATTACAATGTATGTGAATTTTACTCCCAAAACACCAATTATTAAAAACATCTAGTAGGGGTGGGGAGGTGATGGAGGTACTACTGAAGCAAGAAATGGTGGAATATTATTAAAACTGGATGATGGGCACATGGGGGTTCATTATTTATGTTTAAAAGTTTTTATAAAGGTTTTTTAAAAATAATTTTTCTTAATTCTCCCTGAATGAAGAGAATTGGTAATCACTTCCTTCACATAAAGTAAAAGATCTTATAAAAGCATTCTCTAACTTCCTTTTTTATGCTGAATAATCCATCCTTTATACTTTCTTGAATCTTACTCATCGTTGTTACAGTTCACTCACCTTGAAATTTGTTTTCCATGTTTCATTTACTAAAATCTATAATCTACACTCCTTTAGCCACTACTACCTGTGTCAGTAATGCTACCAAAGTCAGTAATACTTTGAATACATTACCCAACTTATATGCAAAGATTGAATATAGCATCTAAAGTTTTAACCTTCCTTGTTTACTTGTGTATTACTTCTCTCTCATGAGCATTTATGTTCAATGGCTACCTGAATCTTGCTCACTTTGTCTTCAGGTCTGGCACACAGCAGATACATAGTAAATATGTATAAATCATAGAACTGAGGAATATCAGAGCTCACAAATACCCAATTTAGCTCTCTTTTTGGTGATGCAAATCATTTCACATTTCAGTTATACCCAGTTTGTTTTGCCTTCAATCTTACTGACATCTATATCAATTGTCGTTAGGTTTTTGTTTCAAGTGTAATAAATGACCTGTGATTGAGAACTTCACATTTTATTTCAAAATGTAATCATACTTTAATAGAGCAAACCAATTTACTCTACATATTTCAGATCTTTAAATATGATTTCTATGTGTAGTGTTACTTTTTTTACTCTTATCATACAGCTAAATATATCCTAATGCTTTACTAGTCTCAAATTCTGTTAACATCACTCCTATGCTGAAAAAACCTAGTAAATATTGAGAACTAAGAGTTCCTACAGAGGGGTACATTGCAGTTAGTAACAGATTTATAATAAACATAATCAATTTTACTTTAACAGAATTTAATAAATGAAGCATCTACATAAGCATAAACCAAATTGTTAGTTCCCTTCTTGAAAATACAGAAAAATCTAGGTTTATTCTCAGAGTACACGCTTCAGTAAACATTTGGGCATAGTTTATGAGTAAAACTGCCAGTACCTTAGATTACAGAATTAGAGTTCCACCTCAACTTTGAGTATTTTTTCAGTCTTATACTCAAAACATCTACGAGGTTAAAAAGGGGTGTGTGGGGTGGGGGGTTGGGGAGAACACTATCATTAGTGGTACCATAAAATACAAACACTGAATAAAATAGCTGCTAATGACAGCCAGTTGGTTGTTAAGACCAAAAATTTTCCTCATTAATTACACAAAATACTCTACCCAAGAAGCTGGTAATTGCAATGTCTCTCTGACCAACCAAAAGATTTTCTAACATTCTGAGGGAGATGGATAGAAGTAAACATTAGGAAAAACAAAATCACTCACAGAGAATGACATTATACATATAAAATTTTATTTAGAAAACAGTTCACAAAAGCCTTACATATATTATTTACCACAGATTCAAATCCAAATTCTTCCTGATAGCATTTTATGTTCATAGATGATACATAACTTTAATAAAACATGTAGCTTAAATGTAACAAATGCAGCAAAGAGCTTAAAAATAGATGTTTTGAAGTAAATACTCATTTAGAGACACCAGCAAATAGATCTGACCTTTTCAAGTGGCTTTCCCAAAGAGTTTCCAATCAGTTTCCAGTCATTCAAGACTTCTTCAACTCTGGAAATAAACCTAGGAAGGAGCAAAATACTTTCTAAATGCATGAGTGTGTATTTCTTACTACAGTTATACAATTCTTTTAGAAAGTATTTTTTATATTTAACATTTTTATCAGAGAAGTCTCCATAAATTTAGTATTGTTAGTGTACTTTATCAATGTGGAATAAAAGTGATAATAATTTTGTTTAACCCAAGAATTCTTAGATTTTGATTTTTAAGTCTACTGCTTACCCAATAAGGGCATTCTGCCAACTATAAAATATAAATTAAGAATTAATAAAAACTGTCTATATAAAATGAATAAATTTGAGAGAAGTAAAACTGACAGACTAACATGATACTATTAAAATAATTATGAAACCTATAATCTCTTCCCTATCCTCAAAATAAATGATTTAACTTTTCCTTTAAAGAATTAGGAATTCCCTAATATTTTTCCCAAAAAAGACATTATTTGGGAACACTGCTCATTAAACTAAAACAAGTTTTAAGGAACATCCGGCAAGAACATGCAAGTATATTTGTCAGCTTTAAGGAATAACAGATTTTATAACTATTCGCTAATCTTTAAATCTAATGATCAGGCAGACCTATTAAAAAAAGGAATGAATTTGACAAGCAATATGCTCAATATGAGCAAATGAAAACTGTCAAATCTCAATAATGTTAAGTACATAATAAAAGACACTTTTAAAAGACTTGTTATTACTCTAAGAAGCTGACTTCTCGTGTAAGAGTATGATGCAATATAACAACACTGCTCTCCTAAAATACCTACATAGTATTGCTAGTATTAGTTACTCCTAGTCAAAATATAAGGCATCAGGTTTTCTCTTCAGTAATAATACATATCAACAGTTACATTTCTGTTGTAAGATAGCAATGATAAATCACTTTTTATGAGTCAACTGAACCTTCTAAGTAATTCCTCTTTAAAATTAAAGGTATGAATATATTAATTCACTTTTGGGGGTTCAGTGAAAAGGCCATTATCATTTTTGGAAATGAGTGCTATAGAACTAAGTTAACATGTTTTTTAAAAGGAATAAAAATTTAATAATAAAAGTGTATCCATATGTAAGCAAACCTTTGCATGTGAAATGCACATTGCATTTAAAAAGGTAAAAAAAATGGGACCTATCTTAATGTTCAATTGCAGCAAACAGTTGTAAATTAACGGTATATCCATTCAATGGAATAATATGCACCCATTAGTAATCATATTTTAAAGATCATTTGAAGAAATAAATGTTCATATGTTAAATAGAAACTATAGAAGTAAGTAGTAATATGGTTTGATACAAAAAGTTTACAACAGATGTACATTGGAAATTTTCTCAAAATATTACTTGTAGCTATCTAATGGTAGGATTACAGGTGATTTTTCTTTCTTTTTACTTCTACTATTGGACTCTATCCCGAAGTACTGAGATTTGACTACAAAAATTTAATTCCTTTATCCTTCAAAGCTCAGACGAAGGGTCATTTCCTCTGACTTCTCATTCTATATTAGGTCTAATGGTTATATGCTGCTATAAGACCGGGCTTACTCCCATTCTCAGCTCTTATTTCTATTGTAATTACAGGCTCATTTTGATTCATGTCTGTCTATTCCACTACACAGTAAATTCAGAAAGAACAGGAATCATCTGTTTTTATTGACCATCACATCCCTAATGTCATGAATTGTGCTTGAAATATGGGCATTCAATAAATATTTCTTTAATGGACAAATGATAAAGAGTACGGGCTTCTAGTAAGTCCTCTCAATAAACTGTATGGCTCATAACATACTGACAAGAACTTTTCATTCAAACATTAAACTCAAAGTTTAAGAGACTCCAAAGTCTTAACACCTTCCCATGAACCATAAAACACTAGTTTCACTCTAGAAACAAGAGCATAAAAGTCAATAACCAAATCTCCTACTCTGTGGTAGTTCTCATAACTGTGTAACAATTATTTCTATATAAGGAGCTGAAGGATTTTAATATTCTACTTCAGGATATTTTAAATACTTAGCTGGGGGAAAGTGATTATTTTCCATTCTGTACTCTGATGTTTCCTTACTCCCACTCCCATCCTCCAAGATTCAGATTACATTTTCCTAACTACCTTCAAAACATCAAGTTATTATTTCACATTCATCAGGCCTGTAAATGCAGTCTTCTCACTTTGCCACTTTCTTACCTTCATTCTTTCAGGAAAGAAACTACAGTTCCATGTTTGCTTCTTTCTACTCTTTGCATTTCATCAAGTGTATCTCTCTAAATTTTCTCTGGAATGTCTTAGTACTCCTCCCTTCCATCCTTTCTCTCCAGTCTCTAAATCACCAACCTAACTATAGATCGAAGTAAGTCACTTGCCTTAATTTTACTTCATCTTCTGAAACAACTCTCACATCACTTTGCCACTCTAAAAATTAAGTGTCTCTCACTGTTTTTAATGGCTTTTTTCTAAGTGTGTTCTCTTGAGCCACGGGGAAACATCAACATCACCTGGGAGGGAACTTGTTAGAAATGCAAATTTTGAGGTCCACCTCAGACATAATCAGAAACTAAGATTCTGATGCATACTAAAGTTTGAGAATCCCTGTCTTCTACCACCAAATCTAGAGACTCCTTTACATAGCTTTGGAGGCTGTCCATAATCTGGTCCGATGTTCTTTATTAATCTTGAGTAGATAAACTTCACTGCAGTAACACATTTCATCATGAAGTCCCAAAGGTTCATTTTCACCTGTCTCTAATCATTTCAGTATCTTCTCATGACTAAGCAACCACTTTCTACTTCCAAGGACCAGTTCATTTTCTATCTTTTCTACGAAAACATCTCCAACAATTCTAATCCACAACAATATCATCCCTATTTAAACTATTATTTTAATAGTACCAGTTAGCTTACAATTTAACTATTTTCTGTTTTGTTTTTTGTTCTTTTCCATTAGCATAATTCTGGACCCACAGTACCTGCTCAATAAAAGCACTGCTAGTATTGTTATGTTACTGACTTTTCTTTTTTGGAAGGTAACAAGGTCAAATTATTATTCCAGCAAGGATCTTTTGTATTTTCCTGTGTCAGCTAATGACATGCCATCCACAAATTTCCTCTCCCAACCAGAAAAATTATAAAATATTGCAGCAAGCTAACTAAAAGTCAATACCCACAAAACAGGAGGGTTTCTGTAACATGGAACACAAAACTTCTCGATCTAAGCCATCACTCCTCCACAAACCTGGCTTTCAATTAATTTCAGTGATAAAACAGTTTCGGCTGTTCCACGGAGTTGGTTGGACAGGTACAGGAACCCTGGGCGCATTAACCACTTAAATGTGAAACTTAAAGCGTTCCAAAGTACTATCCAGACTTTAAAGGTTATTCTAAAAAGATGGGATGGAAGTGGTGGGGGTGTGGCAGACGGACCGTCAACCTAAGTACACTGAAGGTTTCCCCCTAAAAGAGTAAACCAGTATTACACGGGAGGGAAAAAAGCTGCAGCGAAGTTTATTGCTCACGATAATGAGTTAAACATAAATGAAAACAGTACGGAGTGGTAGCTACGGAAACTGCTTGTGCGTGGGGGCAACATCCAAGGTCTAAGGAAAGTGGTGTGAAAGGAAAACTTTGCGAGCCGTAATCTCAAGGGTTTAGCTGCCGGGGGCGGGCCGGGGCTTGTCAGACGCCAGACTAGGAAGACGCCTGCCTCTGATCAGACATGGGAAGAGGCGGAGAGCTGGGGACCCCTGGATCTTACTCTCCCTAGAGCAGGGGAGTCTGTGTGGTCTGCCTATGATGGGGAACCGGCGTGGGGACGCCGAGGCCCAAGGTACAGATAACCAATAAGACGACTCACTCACCTTTCCCATTCGGAAGCAGTGGTGAAGTCCGTGAGTTCAAATACCTCGGACTCGGGCTGCGAGAGGGGAAGGAAAGACAGAAGGAGATTGAGCGCCGAGGTGCCAAGACGGAGGGGCAAACTTACACACCGGGATAGGGAGGGAGCAAACAACTCACCTCACTGTCGCCCGCCATCTTGAAGACCGGCGGAACCGGCGCTAAGGCTGCCGGGAAGAAGAGTGGGACGCCAAGGGGAGGAGGAAAAAGAGGGCACAGAGCATGCGGGGCGGGGCCCCCCGCAGGCACCGCCCCCTGTTAATCCTGTTTGTCAAGTCTTCTCAAGCTGAAATAAAAGCGTTTAAAAAATGCTTTGAACTTGTGACTTTACTATGAGTTCAGGAAGCAAACAGAAGCTAAGAGGTAAGAGAAGGCCTTAGATTCTCAGGGTAAGATTGTATTAAAAACCTAAAACGCTTATAGTTTTTCATTCATCCTCTCTGTTAATTGCAGGGCCCTGAGCTGGGTGCTCTAATATCCACCCTCCCTCACCCACCCCTTCAAAGAATTTGCACAGTTTATAGTTAAACCAGGAAATAAAAATCATCATGGTAGTTACCTAGTTTCTGGGAAGAGCACGGTACTGTTCTAAGAACACTTCATTTTGAGAAACAGAAGGTGTTCTGTCTAGCAATTAATACATACTGAAGTATGTATTTTGCAGATAAAATGAGACCATATCCATGATTTGCTTGAAAATAATGGGAGATGGAGGTAGGTAGGGCTAGGAATAAATCAAGACTGGCTATGGGTAGGTAATTGCCTAAGTCAGTGATATGTACATGGGTGTTTATACTCTACTTCTATTAGATCTGAAATTTTTCATAATTAAAAGTTTTTTAAAATTTTCATTAAATTTTATTTAATGAGTTTTGCAACCCACAAGAAGGAATTTGGGGGTAGAGAGCTAAAGAATTCAATATCAGCAATACAAAATTCAATCTTAAAATGAGAATTAGAGTTATTAAAATTTGGTGATTAGATAGGGCAGATGAGGAAACTAAGGTCAGAAGAATTTTGACAACAAGTAGTTATTGCCAGTGCCAAGCCTTGAACCCTGTCTCTTGATGACCCGTCTGGTTTCTGTCCACTACACTGGTGAAGGTTTGTGAGTTACTACTGCAACAATCTTTCCCAAGAGGTCTCAGCTTGCACCTTCATTCATTTTCAAGCATTTATTCGACACCAACTATAGTACGAGCCAGTCATTATGTTAGGCTCTGGGAATATGAAGATGTAGTGTACAAATTGTCCCTGACTTCAAGCAATTCAAGGCCTAGTAGGGAAACTTGAAATTTTCTGCATGAATAAAAAGAAAAGGCGCTACATGTGTCAGCATCACTATTAGCAGTGGGGAGGTCAGTGGTAACCTGGACAAGAAGCATAAGTTGGGGGCAGCCAGGTTGGGCTGGGGAAGGCTTCTAAGCAGAGGGAATAGCATGTCCATGGGCTTGAAGGTAGAAAAGTCAGATCTGTATAATGGACCAAAGAAGAGCACCCCAAATACAGTGTTTGCGATAAAGTTGGAGAAGTAGGTATGGGCCAGAGGCCAGACCATATGGGGCCTTCCAGGCTAGCCCCTTTATTTGAAGCACAATGGAAGTCACTAAAATATTTTAAGCACGAGAGTGTTGTGATCCAATTTACATTTTGTAATATAGTCTGGATGCTGTATCATAAATTGGAGCGGGGGCACAAAAGAAGTAGGAACAGCTGGTGACTGTAAAGCATCCAGTGAGATGCTTTGGAGACTGACTAGAGCAGTCTGGAGGCCAGGTAAACTTATTTGATACATATATCGCATATATGATAGACAGGACTTGATGACAAATTAAATGCAATAATAAGGGAAAGGAAGGAATCAAAGGTAATTTTCTAGTGTCTGGCCTAAGCAACTATGTGAGGATGATGCCATGTCCTGAGATGAGAAAGGTCGGAAGAAGCAACGAAACTAGCGTTTCGTTTGGTAAGTGTTAAGTCTGACAGGCTTGTAAGGCATTCCAGGGGAGTTGTCAAGGAGAAAATTGGGTATAATGCATAATAGGATTCAGAGGCAAGACCTGGGGTGAAGATATAAATTTGGGACTATTTTAAATCACAAAACTAGATGAGGTAATTTAGGAAGAGAACATAGAAAGAAAAGGAAAGGAGCTTCACATAAAGGCCTGAAGAAATTTCATATTTAGAGATGGGGAAAAAAGTATCCAGTGAAAGAGAGAAGAAAGTAGTGACTAGAGAATTAGGAAAATAAATAAGGAAAGAGTGATGGTACAGAACCCCGAAAAGGAGCATGTTTCAAGATGGTAAATATTGACTGCTGCTGCAAAATTAAGTGAGAGAGGAATATAGGGTCAAGAGTGATTGCTGTTGTTGTTTCTTGGGCTTTTGTTTTTCTTTAAGGCAAAAGATAATACAGTTGACCCTTGAACAACATGGGATTGAATTACCCAGGTCCACTTATACACAGATTTCTTTCTTTTTTAAAAAAATATATATATTTTATTGATTATGCTATTATAGTTGTCCCATTTCTCCCCCATCATTCCCCTCCACCCTGCACACCCCCTCCCACCCACATCCCCCCACGTTAGTTCATGTCCATGTGTCATAAGTTCTTTAGCTTCTACTTTTCCCACACTATTCTTGCCCTCCCCCTGTCTATTTTCTACCTACTGTCTATGCTACTTATTCTCTGTACCTTTTCCCCCTCTCTCCTCCTCCCATTCCCCTGTTGCTAACCCTCCATGTGATCTCCCTTTCTGTGTTTCTGTTCCTGTTCTAGTGTTTGCTTAGTTTGTTTTTGTTTTAGGTGTGGTTGTTAATATCTGTGAGTTTGCTGTCTTTTTACTGTCATACTTTTTATCTTCTTTTTCTTAGATAAGTCCCTTTAACATTTCATATAAAAAGGGCTTGGTGATGATGAACTCCTTTAACTTAACCTTATCTGAGAAGAACTTTATCTTCCCTTCCATTGTAAATGAAAGCTTTGCTGGATAGAGCAATCTTGCATGTAGGTCCTTGACTTTCATGACTTGGAATACTTCTTTCCAGCCCCTTCTTGCCTGCAAGGTCTCTTTTGAGAAATCAGCTGACAGTCTGATGGGAACTCCTTTGTAGGTGACTGTGCCCTTATCCCTTGCTGCTTCTAGAATTCTCTCCTTGATTTTAATCTTGGCTAATGTAATTATGATGTGCCTTAGTGTGTTCCTCCTTCAGTGGGTCCAACTTTTTTGGGACTCTGAGCTTCCTGTACTTCCTCGTAGTCTATTTCCTTTGCCAGATTGGGGAAGTTCTCCTTTATTGTTTGGTCAAATAAGTTTTCCACTTGTTGCTCTTCCTCTTCCCCTTCTGGTACCCCTATAATTCAGATGTTGGGACATTTAAAGATGTCCTGGAGGTTCCTAAGCCTCTCCTCATTTTTTAAAATTCTTGTTTCTTCATTCTTTTCTGTTTGGTTGTTTCTTTCTTCCTTGTCCACTCCATTGATTTGAGACCCAGTTTTTCTCCCATCTCTATTGGTTCCCTGTGAGTTTTCCTTCATTTCACTTATTGTAGCCTCCATTTGTTCATCTAATTTGTGAGCAAAATCAACCAATTCTGTGAGCATTCTGATCACCAGGGCTTTGAACTGTGCATCTGATAGGTTAGCTATCTCTTGGTCGCTTAGATAAATTGGCTCTGGGGCTTTGATTTGTTCTCCAGTTTGAGCTATTTTGGTTTTTTTTTGGGGGGGGCGGGGGTCTGGTTGCGGCTGTTAACATAGTGAGGGGCGGAGCCTTAGATGTTCCCCAGGGCAGGGCAGTCCAGTCGCTGGTTAGTGACGCTATATGTGGAGGCAGGGTCTGAGAGGGAACAATGGCGCTTGCTCCACTCTCTCTTGGATTCCAGTTCCTTCTGCTGCTTCCCCTTCGCCTGTATTATCTGCGTGCGAATGTGGGACCACCTAGTCAGACAGCCACCTTGCACGGCCTCACTGGGTCTGCACTGTTGCCACCCCGTGTCTGGGGTCCGTTAGCTGCTGCCTATGTGCCTGGGATCTGCCAGCGGCTGCTGCCTGTGCACCCGGGTCAGCCAACCTCCACTTTTTCCTGCCGCGACTCCATCCCTCTTACTGGTCTGGATGAATGGTTGTTGGACTTCCGTACAGTTCAATTTTCTATCAGTTCTGGTTGTTTTTTTGTTTCTAGATCTTTGTTGTCTTTAATTTTTGTTGTGCGAGGAGGCACATGTGTTCACCTATGCCTCCATCTTGGCTGGAAGTCCCAGATTTCTTTCAATACAGTCAGTCCTTTGCATCTGGGATTTTGCATTGCATTCAGCTAACAGCAGTTGGAGTGAAGGATATGTAGGGAAGTTGGCTGTTTTAGAGAAGGGAAAGAAGGAAAGAAAAAGGTGGATGAAAATTAAACATCAGGAGAGTTGTACATAGAAAAGGAAAAGAGTTACATGTTTCCTTAAATTTTTAAGATTCTCATCAAGTGAAATAAGTTTGTAGGTTTGAAGGCTGGACAAATCCAGGTTTAGCCATTTGCTAACTATATGACTGAGCAAATTACTTAACTCATCTAAACTGCAGTTTCTTTATTAGTAAAGTAAGGCTTGTGATACCTCTTATTTCATAGGATTGTGGCAAAGATTAAGTTCTATATACATATGTAAAATGGTTAGCACATGTCCTGGAATGTAGAAGGTGATCAATTATGGTAATAGCATTTATAATGAATGTACTATGAAAATTGTAAAGTGCTATTCACATGTAAGGCATTACTTTTTCTCCTTGCTTAGCCATGAAGAAGTTTTGGTACATATCAAAATCAGAAATTTTAAAAAATTACAAACACTTGGCTGCATGAATTTTAGGGAGTGTATGAAACAGCCTTATCAGGTTGCTAGGTAAAGCTTTCCTCCAAGATATTTTCAGCTCCTTGTCTTCTCCCTGGAGAAAGTTTTAAAATAAGTTATTTGTTAAAGTGAAGCATGAAGCCAGGATGCTAATGATGTAAAGTACCCAAGGGAGACACACTTTTATTAGATTTCCACTGGTTCACAAAGCAGAAAAGATTTTGTTTCTTCTGTCTTAGGAGCTGTTTTGCTATATGCCCAAAGGCAAGGACTTTACCACGCCAAAGTGTTTCCTCTCTGGCATGATTTTCAGTCACTTCAATGACTTACCAATAATGGCCATGGGGAGAATTTTGAAGCCTAGACAATTTAAGAGATTAGCAGCCTGGATATGTGGAGGCATAACAGATTAATTAGTTCTTCATGAGAGAGTAAACATTGTTTGTGAGAGGAGCAGTAACAATGGGACTACACCATCCACATCTACCTTGCTGGCCTCTGTGCAGGGAGAATCCAGAATTTCTATGATGCTACCATGACAACGATGGCAATAGAAGGTACAGCTGGAAAAGGAAGACATGCTATGAGAACAAGAAACTCTTTAGAGAGAAATTCTCTAAATCAAAATTATCAGACAGCATTTATTCTTTCATTCCATAATATTTATTGTCTATTGTCACGGCAATGTGATCAATCCTATAGAGGGATTCAAAGAGTAGTCTTTGTGTTCAGTGTGCTCACAGTCTGAGATGAAATGTATAGAACTAAATATGGTTTAGAGATGGATGGCTCATGGTTACCCACTTCTTAAAACGCTTTGTAAAATCAGTATTTGGAAAATATTTAAGTGATCTTTCAGAATACACACATTATCTTGTATTCTAATTATGTATTCCATTATTTCTTGAACTGGAAATAAGTATATTCAACAAGTCAAGGAATCTCCAGAGAATTTCCAGAGAAGTAGTTTTCATACACTCCTCATTCATTCAGTCATTCGATGAGCATTTGTTAAAAGCAGCTGCCTGGCACTGTTCTAGAAACTGGGAAATAAAACTATAAGAACAAAGTGCCTGCCCTCAGGAAGTTTCAACTATAAAGTAATTGAAATCCTTCTAGATAATAAATCAAAAGCAGCTATTCCAATTTTTAAGTTTGTAACTTGTCTGGTAGATTCAGAAAGGACAGTACTTGCTGCTAGGCTGGTTTAGTTTGCCCAAGTATATGTGTTTCTATTTTTTAAATATTTTAATGGTTCTTGAACTCTGAATCTAGGAAGCAAAAGAATTAATCGAGGAGTCATGACATTTGTGTACAAGTTTACAGAATCAGCATGTTTTTCTAAGCCTATGGTGTGTGTATGTACAATTAATCATTATATTTTACACAGGTGTATCCTTATTTAATCACCAGTCTTTCTTTGTTAGGGAGAGTGAACTCTTTTAGCCACAGATGATTAATAAATGCAAAATCTTAAACCTAATCCTGACCTTATTTTGTATTGTACTGTTCTAAGTCCCACTAACTCCTTTTACATTAATAACATTTCCAAATGCTTGTTGATCTGCTCCTCAGATCCCTTTTAATATTCAAGTCAGTCTAATTTCTAACTACAGTAGGTGGACTGATTTCCATCTCAACTGCTCCTGCTATATCGCTGCAGTTAATCCATTATCCATTTACCTCTGTTCTTGCATCTGCCCATTTATGTACAACAATATACTGCCTAGAAGGAGATACTTAAATCACTATCACCAGAGGTAGAGAGCCTGGGAATCAGATTTTAAATGTTCAAGTACTATATAATAATAGGAATTTCTTTTCATCACAAAAGGTTCAAATCATATGTGTAAAGTAAATGGTCTCCTTGACTGCCTTTTCAATTCCCATACCCCTAAGATAAAATTGCTAATATCAGTTAAGTGTGAATCCTTTCAGACCCTTTCTTATGCTTTTACATGCTATTTGTATATGTAATATATTTAGTTTTACCCTTTTTAAATCAATTTTTGCACAAATAAAAATGTGTAGTACTTGATATGTGCCAAGCATTCTTTTAAGTGCTTTACTCATGTTAACTCGTTTAATTCTTACAATTACCGTATGAGGTAGATACTATTCTAATCATACATCCTTATGTTACAGATGAGGAACTTAAGGCAGGAAGAGCATGGATAACTGGCCCAAGTTGTACATCTAGTAAGTGTAGTTCTAGCCCCTGAACCTCTTCATCACACTGAAACAGGCTGAGCCTCTCCTTAAACAGATAGGGATGCTCTTCAGTTGTTATTTTAAGCCTCTCCTACATAGGTTTAAATTTTCTCTTCAGGCACTTCCCCCAAAGCTCCACTCTGCGCCTGTGCTGGGTGATTCCAGCCAAAAGCAGGAACCTGGAAAGCAAAGAAATCCACTCTGCGCCAGGGTGAAGACCCCAGCCCTGTATTAGCCAGACACCCTCCCCTCACACCCCGCCCCCTGCAGCAGCCATTTGGGGAGCTACCCCGTCCTCCGCGTGTGCTCCCTTGGTGCATCAGCTCCCTCCCTCTCTTCTTTCTCTCCGCCATGTTTTCAGTAAACCTCTTTTGAATCTGTTTTGCCTCCTCTTCTGACTTCCGTTTTGGGGTGGGGGTGAAGAACCTTTTCACCGGTGGCAGTACCAGTATCAGACTACTGTACGTGCATTATTCAGCAACTTGCTTTCTTACTTAAGTATACGACTTGGTGCCCATTTAGGACCTGATTTAAAGCTCTTCCCAGCTTTTTTACACTGCTCCACAGCATTCTAGAATTCAAAGCATAGATGTACTACTTTTTATTTAATTATCTCCTGTGGGTTGACGTGTAGATGATTTACTATTAAAAGCTATAACATTCTTAGATAGGTGATAAGTATATAGAGGTTCATTATATTATATTGTTTACTTTGCATGTTTGAAATTTTCCATGATAAAAGTTTTCCAAAAATATTCTAGGATAAAAATTTATTGTACCAGCATTTTTGTGATTATGCGTGAGAATTATTCCAGGTGAATAATAAGAGATGCAAATGCTGAGTAGAATAGTTTGTGCATTTTAAAATGTACTGTAATAGATGGCACCAGGCTGCAACATCCAAAATGAGCACTACTAATTGACACTCCCCCTAATAGTAGCGTTTCCCCCCGCACATTTAATATTATCAATGTTTTAAGTTTTTGCCAATATGCTGAAAAACTGGTTTGATTTGCATTTCTCTGATCCTTGGTGAAGTTAAACAATTTTATATGTGTTTGTTGGCTATTCCTATTTCTCTCCTAGGAAGAGGGATTTCAAATCTTTCACTCATTTTTCTGTGAGATTGCAAGAATCTGCATCTTTATAAAATCTCTCCAGATGAAGCTCATGTCAACCGGCGTTCCAGAATATTTGTTTGCCAAGGCTTTAAGGGCTGTCTTTTTTTGGCTCCATCTCATAACACTGGAAATGTCCCTGCTTACCTTCTCTGTCCGAGTTGCAGAACACCTTATATAATGAAACTAGCAGTTCCCCCCAGTGCCCCCTTCAGAGCCACAAAAAATGCTGGTCTCTCTCTAGGCTACTGTGCCTCTTGGATCTCAATGATCTCCTGTCTCTCTTCTCAGTCCACTAAAATGGCCATTTTATTTTCCTTTCTTTCCTCCATCCCCTCACAACCTCCTCCATCACCTTTTAAGTGGAAAAGAAGAGATTTGGGGCTAAGTGTTCCTAGGAATATTTTGTTCCTTAAAAGTAACTGGCCCTTTCACCCTGACTGGTGTGGCTCAGTTGTTTGGACCTCATCCTACAAGGCAAAAGGTGGCTGATTTGAGTCCCAGTCAGGACGCACGTCTGGTTTGTGGTTAGGTCCCCACTGGATGTGTGCGGGAAGCAGCCAACTGATGGATGTTTCTCTCTCTCTCTCTCCCCCTCCCTCTCTCCCTCCCTTTCCCTCTCTAAAAAATAAATAAATAAAAATCTTAAAAAAAAAAAGCAACTGGCCCTTTCATGATCTTTCTGGAAAAGCTTCCACTTTTTCCCACAACTGTGCTTGCTGCAAGGGACTAACAGGTTGAGTTTAACATGCAGAAGATGTAGCTCATATTCAAACCACTGCCGCTTCAGCAGAAAAGCTCTTCTTAGAACTTTTAAATCCTTTAATCCTGTCCTACTCAATACATTCAGGTTGCCCAGGCATTCCAAAATTATTCAGTGTATTCTGACAGCTAATATTGTATTTAAATCTTTAATTGTCCTTCCTTTGGAGCTCCTCTACAGCATCTCATCTGCTACTATTGTATCCTTAAATTATTTCTCCTCCTGTCTACCTAGCCAGTATGTAACAAAAGCATAGTTCTACTGAGAACTTGAGCTTTGCCTATAGTATTTTATGCCTAAAATTCTCCATTGTTTTTAGCTTTCCAAGGTATATGTTCAGTTCTCAAAACATTCACTGAGAACCTTCTATGTGTAAATGCATAAACACAATAAGGGAAACAAAGATAATTAAAATGTATTTCTTGTCCTCCAGGAACTAGAATCTAATGAAGAGATAAAATAACTCTTCAATGAGCCTGATTCTGTTAAGTGTCATAATATGAAATGATACAGGAATAGAGTGGATTGAAGGGGAGGATATTCCATGAGAGAGCATAGTGGAGCTTCAGGTATGGCTAAATAAGGGCAAACTTTAAAAAAAATTTTAAGTTGATTTCAGAGAGAGAGGAAGGTGGGGAGAGAACAAAAGAGAGAGAGAGATTAATTTGTTGTTCCACTCATTAGTTGCCCCTTGTATGTGCCCTGACCAGGGATTGAACTTCCAACCTTGGTGTATTTGGATGATGCTCTAACCAAGTCAACTACCCTGCCAGGGCCAAGGGCAAGTTTTAAACGTGGTGACCACCAGAGAAAGGACTTGATCACTGTGTTATTTCTCATTCCTTGGTTTTTCTTGTGTAAACAAAATTGTTTTTCCTACTGTTTGGGAATCTGAAGTTTTTAGAAACAGGGGATTTCTGAAGTCATACTACATATAACCGTTTCATTTTGTTAATGAGAGAACTACACCCAAGTTGCAGAGCTAGAGAACACTGAGGATGAGGGCTCAGTAATCCTAACTCCTGTTCTAGGGCTTCTTGCACCAAAACACAATGTCTTTGTTTATTGTTTTAACTTCTGTGCTCTTCTGTCTCTTAAAATATCAGTATAATGTTAGGGGTCTTGTCAGCATGTTTCAAAGATAATTGCATTCGTTAGTTGAATGTGTGTGTGTATTTTATACAAAGGATTATATTGTCAAATCAGATTCATACAAATCAGAGATCTTACCCAGT
The DNA here is from genome assembly GCA_004027475.1 of Anoura caudifer. Classification (NCBI taxonomy): domain Eukaryota; kingdom Metazoa; phylum Chordata; class Mammalia; order Chiroptera; family Phyllostomidae; genus Anoura; species Anoura caudifer. Next base: position 141,022 of record PVKU01004551.1, read on the forward strand.
ATTACAGTTTAGGAATTACTACAGGAATATAATCAACCAACAGAAACAAGCAAAGCAGGGAGAATCCGAGACACTGAGGGCAGCTCACTGGTACTTCCTTCCAGTATAAGACATATGCTCTCTGTAGGGAAGCATTTTAATTTTGTAGTCATATAGCTGAATAGTTTATGTGACATTTTTCAGAAAGCCATTCTGTTTAAATCCATAAATTCACCATAAGAAATCTTAAACTAGGGATATCCTGCAAAGGGCATTCCGTAGATAAGGACACTCCTCCTAGCAAATAGTGTGGTATTGTTTCCAGGAGGTCCAGCTATTAACATGTTTACAATACTGGGTCACCTACCTTCTTTCTTTATCTGAGATAATCTTGACCTCCTCACCCTCGGTAGTGGGAGAGAAATGGATCACAGTCCACCTGCCTTAACTCCTTCCCCAAAAATTATATTTTCATTAAAAAGTAAATAAGCCCCATACGTATACATCATCTGTAACAATACAAATACTCCATCATAGCAAAGAGGAAAAAAACAAAACAAAACAAGCCAGTAGTTTTCCATTTGAACTATGATCAGAGGGAGAGGGAGAAGGAAATGTTAGCATTTTGGTTCTGGAGCATCTTTAATCATAATCTATAAATATGCTATTCAGATAATTTTCTTTGAGCCAAACAAGTAATAGAAACCTCAGGCAAGCAATAATCCTTCAAGACCTTTTATTTCACTCTTGCCTTGGTTTCAACAAAAATGTACTCATGAAAATGTCCTTCACAAGGGCACTCACAGTCATGTATATATATATTTTTTTGCCATCAACACTTTCACTTATTGGTAGGTATTTATGGCAAACCAAGTACCAACTGCTTTTATATTCACCTCTCTCTTCCACCGTTGGCACCCCACAGCCTTTTCTCTATAGAACTATTGATACGATCTTTTTTTAAAAAAATAAACCAACCCTCTTACTCCCTTTAATAAAGTGCTCTGATAGTTTCATATTACACTTGGAAAAACATCGAACTTCTTAACATGCATATGAGGACCCTCAAGATCTGGCCCCTGCATGTTTCTCATCCTCGATTCTAACACCTTCCCAACCTCCTTTCTGTAATGAACATGTTGTATTTATATATACATTAGGACCTTTGTACCAGCTGTCCCTACTCCCTAGAACTCTCTGCCTCCAACTGGCTACTTCTTTTCATTCAAGTAACCCATCAAATGTTACCTGCAAGGAAGATATTATATGAGCATGCGATCTAATGAAGTTCCCTTTTACCCACAACTGTTGGTCTCTATCACTTTAATTTTCTTTATAGCGTTTATAACCATTTGATATTACCTTAATCATTTATTTGTTTATCTATCAATCTTGTTTATTTGATATTTTTCCAGCGCTTAGAATAATGCTTCGCACAAAAAAGACTTTCAAGAATACGACATTGAATGAGTGGGTGGACCCCCTGTTTTCCTTCAGGTACACTTCTGGGTAATCTAACTTTACATCTGCATGTAGGTGACTCACAAATATTTGGAAATTAGATAACAACTGATAAGAAACCCAGAGATCAAATAAGAAATCATCAAAGAAATTTGAAAATATTTTGAAGTAAATGACAATAAAATACAACATACAAAAATTTATAATACACACCAAAAATGGTGCCTAGAAGAAAGTATATAGCCTTATATTAGAAAAGAAAGAAGGTCAAAACCATTGAACTTCTATGGTGATCTAATGTCATCCATATATAAAGATGACCCTCAAATTTTTATCTCCCACCTAAAGAGCACCCCACAAACTGCACAATTCTATATCCAGCACCTTACTTGATATCAATTTTTATAAGACTAACAAGCATCTCAAACTTAGTAAGTCCAAAACATAACTGTTTTCTTTAAATTGAATTTATTGGGGTGACACTGGTTCACAAAACCATACAGGTCTCAAGTGTACAACTCAATAAAACATCATCTGCACACTGCACTGTGCACCCATCACCCAAAACAAAGTCTCTTTCCTTCCCACTTATCCCCCCTCCTCATCTCCACCTACCCCCATTCCCCTTTTCCACACTGTTGTGTCTGTGTTTTTTTTTTTTTTTTAAGATTTTATTTATTATTTATCTTTAGAGAGAGGGGAAAGGAGGGAGAAAGAGAGGGAGAGAAACATGAATGTGGTTGCCTCTCTCACACCCCCTACTGGGGACCTGGCCAACAACCCAGGTATGTGCCCTGACTACGAATCAAACTGGCGACCATTTGGTTTGCAGGCTGGCACTCAGTCCACTGAGCCACACCAGCCAGGGTTGTGTGTTATATATACACATAACTCTGGACTGTTTTGCCCCAATTATTTCTCTCCTACTATCTATATCCCAATAAATAACACCTGCATTTTTACATTCCGTTAAGACCAAAATTTTAAGTCTTCCTTGATCCTTTCGTGTCCCTCACCTCTTAATTTCAGTTTCCTCAGCATATCCCCTTAATTATATTTCTAAAATAAATGTCAAATTGTCCAATTTAGAATTTGGAACAGCCACAAGCACTTACAAAGCAAACTGTTCCCTGACGCACAGAACAGGTAAACTGTATCAAACCATGATATGCAAAACAAACTATCTAAGCTTAATTTAGAGCCATATGTTCCAAAACAAGTGTACAGCTGTAGTGCTATCACACACATTCACATATTCGAAGGTTGAAAACACTGGCTGTTCCAGCAATCCACCTGGTTTACCAATTCCCTGCTGAAACCACCCTGTGCTTACCGTACCTTCCATGGAATTTATGATTCTTAGGACTTCTTGATGGCTAACTTCTTTCTCATTATGAAACATTTCTCTTTATCTCTAATAATACCCTTTGTATTTTTTAAAATATATTTTATTGATTATGCTATTACAGTCGTCCCATTTCTCCCCCATCATTCTCCTCCACCCTGGACACCCCCTCCCACCCACATCCCCCCACGTTAGTTCATGTCCATGTGTCATAAGTTCTTTAGCTTCTACTTTTCCCACACTATTCTTGCCCTCCCCCTGTCTATTTTCTACCTACCGTCTATGCTACTTACTCTCTGTACCTTTTACCCCTCTCTCTTCCTCCCACTCTCCTGTTGCTAACCCTCCATGTGATCTCCATTTCTGTGGTTCTGTTCCTGTTCTAGCTGTTTGCTTAGTTTGCTTTTGTTTTAGGTGTGGTTGTTAATATCTGTGAGTTTGCTGTCTTTTTACTGTCCTATTTTTTATCTTCTTTTTCTTAGATAAGTCCCTTTAACATTTCATATAATAAGGGCTTGGTGATGATGAACTCCTTGAACTTGACCTTATCTGAGAAGCACTTTATCT